>VXBJ01006370.1:0-10460 GCA_013400055.1 Nycticryphes semicollaris | reverse complement strand
CCTCCCCATCTCCCCTCCCGGCCCCTCCATGCTGGCGCCGCCCGGGCGAGTCTCCCCCGCCCTCCGCCTCCCGCCGGCCGCCATTCCGCGGCGCCGGCCGCCAGGCCTGAGGCCCGGCCTGGCCGCGGTGCGGGCCAGTGGGCTCCACGGTCCAGCCATCGTGTTTTACTCGCGTCGGCGAACCGGGGGTTGGATTTTTGGGGTGCGGAAACTCCGCGCTGGGACGGACGCGGGCCTGGGGCCGAGGTTTGCATGGCCTCGGGTCACCCCGGCCGCGGGGGGCGGCCACCAGTGGGAATTCTTGCGAATAACAACAACAACCCGCAGCGGGGATCGGTGCCGGGCGGCGGGCCCAGCCGGAGTCCCGTGTTTCCACGCAGAAGGCGTCTCCCCCACGCGTGACGGGACGGCCCCTTTAAACAGCAGTAACGGGTGTGGGGTGGTGTGTGTGATCGCCTTTTGTGGACGATAGAAAATTTCAAATAACGTGCCATCAAAATCAGTCTGGGGTAGTGGTGTCTTTTCACCCATATTCTGCAAGTTAATCAGATTTATTTATTTTTAAGAAAATATTTTATGTTGATCCATGAAAAGATGGATCAGAAAGTTTTCGAGGCATCAGGAATGATATACCATGAGTAACCTCATGGAGGTGAGGAGGTGCATTCAGTTGGGTCAGAGTTCTTGCATAATTTTGGGGCATGGACTTGAGGAGGCTACTTTGTATGCTTTTCTTGCCATTTAAGTAAACTGGAATGAAATTGGATGTTGCACTTATCAAATGGTGCAAATGTGACTTATCTGGCCCTGAACAGTATATGTGCACTGTTTATGTTGCAAATGAACCTTGGGGTTCAGCTTTGACTCAACTTTAATTTTATGCACTAATCTCTTCTATCTTAATGGCTTAAAAAGTAATTTGGGCAGTCCTCGTAGTTTATTTCAGTGTAATGTATGGTAAACATGTACCCTGCACCATTGGAATTTTAACCGTGATAATGAGAATGGAAGAGGACCCTTAATACTTGAAAAAATAATTACTTTTATTTAATTTTATGGAGATTGTAGTTAAACTTGTGTAGAATAAGGTCAGACCTGTATTGCAGGAGAGGGTCCTAAAATATTTATCTTAAAAACAAATTGCTGAGCCTGGCCGTACATGTGATACTCATGTAAAATAGTCTTGTCAGGATGGAAGAGGCCAAAGGAACAAGAGCAGAGAAAGATGATCATAACTTCATAACCAACAGCAAGGTAGATCTGATATAAAAAATTTTAAAAATGGTCAAGCTATTAATTATTTTTATTTGTGCATTCAAAAGATCCTTGCTTGGAACTTGTCTTTAATAGCTTGTATTAGACAATGCCTTCGTAGAAGCTAGGTCATTAGACTAGTTAAGGGACTGGAGGAGAGGCTGACAGAACTCAGCCTGGAGAAGAAAAGGCTCAGGGGTTTATCCATGTGTATTAATATTGGATGGGGGAAGTAAAGATGGTAGGGCCAGACTCTTTGTAATGTTCAATGAAAGGACAGGATGATAGCATAAACATGGGAAATTCAATTTAAAGACAAGACGCACACAAAAAACCCTCTGAATTTGTTCAGACAGTGGGACAGCTTTCAAAGACACATTGTGAAGTCCCTGTCTTTGGAGATACTCAAAACCTAGCTGACCACAGCCATGAGCAACCCTGTTCTTAGCAGGAGGATTGGACTAGGAGATCTGTAAATATCCAACTTGAATGATTCTATGTTTTCTAAGCTGTTTTTTTCCAACAAATGTCAAGTACGTAGAAAATTATAATGAACTGCAGGTTAGCCTATAAGATCTTTGGTTCCGAGGATGTTTTAATTAATCTGTCATTCACATAAGGAATGGAAGTCCAGAATACACGGCATGTTACCATGAGATATTTAGCATATCCAAATGTTACGTCATTGCAGGGGAAGACCTCAGAAAAGCTTTGATGTCATTGAAAAGCAAATGGGTAGATGTTTTGTGAAGACCTGAATCTTAGCTTCTTGATTGGTTGGCCATTCACCCTGTCTGCATATAACCATATCACCTTTATCCCCTTGTTCTTTACTACTCAGGAGCTGGATACCAACAGCTTTTGAGTCATTAGAGAGACATTTTGTCCTAATACAGCTATCACCTAAATGTTGACCCCAGCTACTGTGGTTTCCAATAGGCCAAAAGCACCCTGGTATGATCAGGAACAGGGCAACTCCCAGTGGGGGAGCTGCCAGAAAGGAAGCCACGTTTACAACTGATACAGCTCTTTCACAGCTGCTCTCACAGCCCATGGAGGAGTCCAAGGGCAGATCCCACTTGAAAGCTGCAGATACAATAGGTATCCTTGCACCACTTTGTAACAATGTAGATTAACTTACTTACTTGCACAAATGTTTTTGTAAGTTGCAGGTTATGGAGTGGAATAGGCAAATGGCAAAAATACATTGTAAGCAATAGGATTTCTGACCATAATTAGTCATTGGGTTAGGTTAGATTTGACACACCAGACAAAATATAGCTTGTATATAAAAGTTTATAGCTTGATTGTTCATAGTCCTGTGAACAAAGCCCTCCAGTTTTACCTATGATCCAGTGTTTTTTTCTATTTTTCCCTAGAGCTTGTTTTAGTGTCACTCAGCAGTGGGGTACCATGATGTATCTGAATTTGCCCTCTCAAAAGCAAGTTAAGCTGGTGGCTTTTGCTGAATGTCCTCTTAAAATTGCATCAATACTTAACAGTCATGGAGTTAGTTCTGAAGATATGTGCTAGTAATTTCTTACTTGATACTTAATTGTCACATTGGTTATTATCTGGTTCTGTCTAGGTTTTCTTAAAAAGAGTGTGCCAAGTCATGAAAAATTGGTAGCACTGTCAGTCAGTATGGCTGATAATGTTTCCATCCATCTCACCAATAATTTACATGTGAATAAATTGTAAAAATTCGTAAAGAGCCATTTTCAGTCACAGTTCCTTTTTTTTTTTTTTTGGTGTCATATTTAGATCCCTTTCTAAGGAATTGGCAACGTGCTTAGCAAACAGCAGTGTGCCAAGTAACACTACCAGATTTCTCGTAGTTTGTTGGTAACTGCTTTAGGTTATAAGATGCTAAGTTGAGGATCCTTAGCTTTGTGTTGACTAGTTTGAAGGCCTTTATGTAAAAATGTGTTTACTTCTTAATGTACAACCAAATCGAATTACTGTATCATCTGGTTATGTTACCATATTTCCTTAACAGTAACAATTTTTCCACCGTGTACTTCCATGTGACAAACCCAGCAAAATATGTTTATAGCTCATGAAGATTAAGTAGAGCAGTTTTCACTCTACAAACAACTCTGCAAGACTTAAATGGTGAACTTTTGCTGGGATAGGTTTGCTAGGAAGGTCACTTCCTTGGCTAGAATTAATTTACTCAGGAAGAAAGGAATGTGGCGTAGAGCATGATAACTAGAGCTGAGTTTTGTGGTATAAGCTACAACTGTAGTAGGAGCATTTTTCCTGCATTATTTGTAACGGTTATACTGAAAGGGAATGCCTGTAAAAATATGTCCCAAAGTGAAGGAAGTATGAGTGATAAGCAGTCGTTCTGTTGATACTGTTTAATCTGCAGGTCTAGATAACTCTGGAGCCTTAAAAGTGAATGTAGCAAAGGAAAGGGTGTCAGACCAAAAGTTTGTTAGGCTCTATAAGCTGTTTTTGGACAGTAATCAGTAGAAAATGCCTAGTAGAAGTAATGGTATAGGGAAAACGTAGAGTGGTACCTGCTTCAAAATACACCCTTGCCTGCCTATTCATCAGCAGAGGCACCTGGTCCATTTCAGTAATAAATGTAAACCCCAAAAGGGGTTTCAGAAAAAGTGCAATCAGGGCCAGTTCCCGTTTGTCTGACCAGGATGAGTGAGGTACTAATAAGCCCGGCCATCGCATTGAAGTCAGTCCTCAGCAAAATAATGGAAAATGTGGGATTTCTTTGATAAAAGAATAAAAGGGCAGGAATATAACTAATACTAGTAAGTGTGACTTAACAAAAAAGATATTGACAAACACAGTGAGCTTCATTACTTGAGTAGGTGAGAAGCTTCAGCACAAAATTGTGTAGATAGAGAAGACTGGTGATGTGCTTCATGCTACACACCAAGTCTCACTTAGTTTCCACATAATATGTTAAGTGAGTGGCTTAAAAGCTAATGGACTGACAGATCTAAAGAAATAACTAACATTAGAAAAGTAACAAACAGCTAGATTGTTCAGAGAAGTTGAGTCTTAGTTATGGTATCTGGCCCAGCATTCCCATCCGTCGTCTAGAAGTCATCACAGTATTGCCACAGATTTTATTTTTGATTGTGACAAAGATGCTGGAGGAAGTACAGATGATGAGGAAGAGACAATGATGCAGAACAATCACACAGACTGGATCACTTTGTAAATGGAACCACTCAAATAAATTATGTCTTAATGTGTCCAAATGCAAAATTACATATCTAGGATTAATGAATGCAAATTATGTACCTAGAAGATATTACTGAATCTTAGAAAGCAGAGACTTTAGAAATGATTGAAGGAATACAATCATAAGATGCCTTGAAAGGAGTCTGGTATACACATGGGACAAAAAGGGCTAGTGCTGTTTGGGGATGCTAACAGTGGAGTAGATAGAAATAAGATGAGTTTCTATCCACTGGGTCTGCTTAAAAGGATTCAGAGGCTTTAAAAGTCTCTAGCTGTTTAATACCACCACCAACAAATAGAGATCTATGAATTATATAGTGCTTTCCTGGCAATGGGAGGTCACTTTAGTCTAAAGATAGACATAACTGAAATTGATAGCCGGAAGTTTAAACGAGATGGATTCAATTTAAAAACTTAGATTTGACTTTCTAAATGGTAAAAGGTGATCAACCATGAGCAAAACACAAGGGACAAAAATTTAATAGCTTACACTGTAGAGAGGTTCATATTTGGCCATCCATGCTGATTCTCCCTTGCCCTTCGAGAACTGGAAGGAAATACAGGTATCTCAATGTAACTTCTCGAAGGTATATTTTTTAGTATTCTGATGGTTTTAATATATGAATCATTTCAAATAATTCCTTTTGCTCTGTCAAGACGTGCCCCAGCCTAGTTGCTGCGTAGTAGACTGTAAAATACTCTTGTTACTTTTTGTAGTCTCCACAGTGCTGTTCAAAATCTGTAAAGAATTGTCTGCACGTTCATTGGAGCTTGTAAGTTAAACTAATGTACTTAACTAATACAAACATGTGGAGACATTTAATTCTGTAGAGTCCTCTAGTGTCTATGCTCTGGTTCTTACACTCGGCCAGCAGTGCCTATTTGTCCCCTCTCTCCAGTCTCAGATACTACGGGATCAATATTTCTAAATATTGTGAAAGCTTTTACTGGCAGACTGAGAATCTATTCCTGTTCTTCTTTGCTGACCCTTTAGGAAAGGGTCTTTCTGTGGCCACCACAAGAGAATATTGCCACCAGGTTGCAGTCACGAGCCCTTCATTATCTCCTGGCAACCACTTGGTCCGTCACCAAAAATATCACAGACTAGATGCCTCAAGGGTTTTGATGCAGGACGTTGAAATTCCAGTGAAGAATGGGCCATAACCCACAGAAGAAAGAAATGCATCAGAGATTATTTGATCTCAGCCACTGCCCAAAATGGATCTGAAGAAGAGGCTCTTTAATTCTTTTCACTTGGGGCAAAAATCTTGCTAAGAAAATAGTTGCTGGAACCTCCCAAAGCAGCACTAGTTATTGCTGTCTACTGTGACACAGACATATGGCTATGCAAAAAATCTCAGTGGAGGAAGCAAAGCCCTTTGAAACTGCCTACAAAACAGTGACGACAGCTCAAGTCATCTGGAATTGAGAGGATGTTTTACTCACAGTGTGAAGTGTTGAATCGTATTATGGCCAAGGAACCAGCATCATCAAATTCAAGAAATCACAGCATAGGACAAAATGCAGTCAGACAAAAAAGACACAACAGAAAGGACACTCTACGGTGCGAGGTGACGTTATGAGCAGTTGGAGCTGGGTATTTCTGGTGGACAGAAGAGTGAGAGGTGTATATGGTTAATCTTTCTTGCAGGTGGGCATCACAGGCCTCTAAAACTGCCCGGGTCTTGCTACGCGCATGTGATCCATAGACACCAAAAGGCAAACACTTTGCAACCTTGCATTCCTCTCCCAAGGTGTGGTTCAAATGTTTTGGCCTTGTTTGGCACTAAGTTCAGTCAGCTTCATCAAGGGCCCAACTTAAATGCCTCTATGCAAATGCACATAGCATGGGGAACAAACGAGGAGTTAGATGTGCGCATGCCTGCAGTGCTATGATCTTTTTGGCATCACGGATGTAGTGGGATGGCTCCTATGACTGGAGTGTTGGAATGGAAGGACACAGATTCTTCAGGAAGGACAAGCAGGGGAGACGAGGAGGTGCGTGTTGCCCTCTATGTCAAGGACCAGCTGGAGTGCATGGAGCTCTGCCTAGGCATGGATGAGGAGACGACTGAGAGTTTATGGGTCAGAATTAAATGGAGGACAGGGACCGGTGATGTTACTGTGGAGGTCTGCTACAGGCCACCCGACCAGGAAAACCAAGAGAATGGGGTTCTCTATAGACAGATGGGAGCAGCTTCAGAAGTCCTGGTCCTCATGGGGAACTTCAGCCACCCCAATACCTGTTGGAGGGACAACACACCAGGGCACAAGCAATCCAGGAGGTTCCTTGAATGTATTAATCACTTCCTCCTCAAAGTGATAGGGGAGCCAACAAGGAGAGGTGCTATGCTGGACTTTGTCCTTACCAACAAGGAGCCCCTCCTGGTGAGGAATGTCAAGCTCAAGGGCAGCCTTGGGTGCAGTGGCGATGAGATGATGGACTTCAAGATCCTTAGGGCAGTGATGATGACGCCCAGGAAGCTCACTATCATGTACTGGAGGAGAGCAGGCTTTGGCCTCTTTAGGGATCTGCTTGGTAGAATACTGCGGGATAAAGCTGTGGAGGGAAGAGGGATCCCAGAAAGCTGGTTAGTATTCAAGGATCACCTCCTCCAAGTTCAGGAGTGATGGAAGAAGTCAGGCAAAAATGGCAGGAGGCCTCCATAGATGAACAAGGAGCTCCTGGAGAAACTTGAACTCCAAAAAGAAGCCTACAGAAAGTGGAAGCAAGGACAGGAAACTTAGAATGAATACAAAAAAATTGAGCAGCCAGGGGTCAAAGTTAGGAAAGCTAAAACCCAGATAGAACTAAATCAGGCTGGGGATGCCAAGGGCAACAGAAATGCTTCTATAGGTATGTCAGTGATTCAAGGAAGACTAGAAAAAATGTGGGGCCTCTCTGGAAGGAAATAGGAGACCTGGTTACATGGGATATGGAGAAGACTGAGGTACTCGATGACATTTTTACCTCAGTCTTCAGCCGGTGCTTTCACTGCACTACCCAAGTCACAGAAAGCAAAGGCAGGTACTGGGAGAACAAGGAACTGCCCACTGTAGGAGACTAGGTTTGAAACCATGTAAGGAACCTGAAGGTACACAAGTCCATGAGAGGCATCTGTGGGTCTTGAGGGAACCGGCAGATGAAGTTGCAAAGCCCCTATCCACCATATTTGAGAAGTTGTGGCAGTCCAGTGAAGTTTCCACTGATGAAAAGAGAAAACAACCCTCATTTTTTAAAAAGGGGGAAAAAAGGGAGACCTGGGGAACCACCGGCCAGTCAGTCTCACCTGTGTGCCCAACAAGATCATAGAGAAGGTCCTCCTGGAACCTCTGCTAAGGCACATAGAAAATAAGGAGGTGATTGGTGCCAGCCAACATGGCTACATCAATGGCAAATCATGTCTGACAAACGTGGCCTTCTACGATGGGGTTACAGCATTGGCAGATAAGGGGAAAGCAACTGACATTGTCTGCCTGGACTTGTGCAAACCATTTGACACTGTCCCACACGACATCCTGGTCTCAAAATTAGAGAGACATGGATTTGATGGGTGAACTACACTGTGGATAAGGAGTTGGTTGGATGGCCACACTCGAAGACTCGTGATCAGTGGCTCAGTGTCCAAGTGGAGACCAGTGACAAGTGGTGTTCCTCAGGGGTCAGTACTGGGACTGGTGCTATTTAACATCTTTGTCAGTGAAATGGACAGTGGGATTGAGTGCACCCTCAGCAAGTTTGCTGATGACACCGAGCTGTGTGGTGCAGTTGACATGCTGGAAGGAAGGGAATCCACCCAGAGGAACGTGGACGGGCTGAAGAGGTGGGTCTATGCAAACTTCATGAGGTTCAGCAAGACCAAGTGCAAGGTCCTGCATGTGAGTTGAGGCAATCACAAGCACAAATACAGGCTGGGCAGAGAATGGAGAGAGAATGAGAGCAACTCTGAGGAGGACTTGAAGGTGCTGATTAATGAGAAGCTCAGCATGAACCAGCAGTGTGTGCTTGCAGCCCAGAAAGCCAAATGCATCCTGGGCTGCATCAAGAGAAGCGTGGCCTGCAGGTCCAGGGAGGTGATTCTGCCCCTCTAGTCTACTCTTACAAGGCCCCACCTGCAGTACTGCATCCAGCTCTGGAGTCCTCAGCACAGGAAAGACATGGACCTATTAGAGAGGGTCCAGAGGAGGGCCATGAAGATGATCAGAGGGCTGGAGCACCTCTCCTATGAAAACAGGCTGAGAGAGTTGGTGGTGTTGTTAAGCCTGGAAAAGAGAAAGATCCAGGGAGGCCTTATAGCAGCCTTCAGGTACCTGAAGGGGGTCTTCCGGAGAGATGAGGGACTCTGTCAGGGAGTGTAGTGATAGGATGAGGGGTAACAGTTTTAAACTGAAAGAGGGGAGATTTAGATTAAGTATCAGGAAGAAATTCTGTGAGGGTGGTGAGACACTGGAACAGGTTGCCCAGAGAAGTTGTGGAGGCCCCATCCGTGGAAGCGTTTAAGGCCAGGCTGGATGGGGCTTTGAGCAACCTGCTCTAGTGGGAGGTGTCCCTGCTCATGGCAGGGGGTTTGTAACTACACGATCTTTAAGGTCCTTCCAGCCCAACCATTCTGTGAAATTGGTCACAGGCTGTTCGCAAGTAGAAGTTTCCTTGTCCTCCAGGTGGCTCTTTTAGTTAGCTGGATCAAAGATAGATAAAATCAGCCCAGGACTCTAGGACAGTGACCTATCATATTCTCTAGCTTAAGCAACTAGCAGTCACCCTGTTTGTTGCATGACCTGCTTCCACCAGGCATTGTTCTCACTGTGGAGCTGGTGCACCAGCTGAATGCTACAGCTTGGTGTGCTGCCCATCACCCTCCCCTGGGAGGCTGTGAAATGGCTTTGACCTATTACTCATCTGCACTTTGCAATCATCGTTGGTCTTCAGGGTTCTCCCTGGAGAGTCCCAGTGAGAGAACCAGCTTGGTGTTAGTGGGAAACTTCACAGCACTTCTGGGAAACAAGGCCTGGAAAGCACAACCTGGGCTGGAAAGGTGCTCAGCTGTCACAGTGCCTGGGTTTCAGGTAGCATCTGGCCTGATGTTTATCAGAACAAATGGCTGGGCCACTGAGACTGACACGTGACACCCATACCAATACATGCAGCACAAAGCCACCAAGGACCTTAGGGATAGAAGTGCCAAAGGGAATACTGGGCCACCGTGGTATGGCTCGATAATCACCTCTAAGACCAGAGGTGCCCTCCTGTGTTACTTAGCAGTGTGGCTGAATTTGACTATGTCTATCAGTCTCCAAACCCAGGATGAATTTAGACAACCAAAGTTGTGATGCTGATTGAACCACCTGTGTGTACAGGCAGCCAAAATGCTTGGGAGCCAAAGGCTTGAGTGCAAAGTAAGATGAATGAATTTGTAAGAGAAAAGTGCTTTCTTTTGATGAGAAAACTTGTCGCCATGAATGAAGTAATGAAACAAAAGATTGACCTGAACAATCATGTATTAGTACAAAAAATTATTTTGAAGAAATTGCCATTAAAATGCTTATCAAATAACTGAAAGTCACTCAAAGGTTTTCATGGTGTTAGAAAATACAATCTTCCCAAGTCCCAATGTAGACATTACTGGGATCTTCTGTCTGGAGGAAGTTCATCATGATAAGGCTGGGATGTTGAGTATCAAAGGAGTGAGCAATACAGAGGCTGAACAACGAAATGCGATCTGAGCATTTCCTGTTTGTCAGTGTTGCTTGCAATCTGAAAAATGGGCTTGGATTTGGACAGAGCTTCTAATGGTCCCTACTTAAAAAAAAGAGTAATTTAAAATATGTTCAAAAATTACCAGGCTGCCAACTGACATTTTTATTCAAATATTACTGTGCATGTTAAAGAACTGTATCCAACTTAAAGAACATCCTGGTGGAAGCACTGGCTGTGTTTGGACCCAGAAGAAGAATGCAAAAGGTTCGTGTTCAGTCTGGCTGTGCTGTGCTGT
>VXBJ01006369.1:662292-749808 GCA_013400055.1 Nycticryphes semicollaris | reverse complement strand
ATATATATATATATATTCAAGTGTGAGGATAAATGTTACACTCTTGTAAATTGCTTTTACTTGGAGGTGGACAAATAAACTTAGTAATTTGTGACAAAATATTTGGGGTCAGTGACTGATCTTACTCAGGGAAACTATGATAGAAACTGCTTTGTGTCTGTGCCTGCATTTGATGGGGAAAGTGTGCTGTAATAGGAGCCTGCATAAAGTGATGATCAAATACAGTGAGCTTTGATGTGCTCTTACTTAAAAGCATGTAAATCTTCCATTTCTCCTCTATCAATGAAGTGGTTTTTTTCCTCTTTGGCTCCTGTAACTCTCTTGATATAATATTCCTAAATATCTTTAACCTCATTGTTCATCTACACAACATCTCCTCAGAGCATTGGTATCGGTCCTATGACAACAAAGAAAAGAAAATAGATTCTTTTCCTTTGAGATCCTAACAGGAATTCTTGATGAGAGCACTGTCTAAGGCCGAGTTCTTCCTTTCCCTTGTAGTCTCTTCAGGTTTAGATAATAAAAGATTAAACACTGAAAATCCATTTCCTTGAATTATTTCAGCCTCTATTTATTTTCTCCTGAGAAGAGATCTTAGTTGAAAAGAGTTTTGGAACCTCCCTAATGCTCAGGGACTAGCCTGAACGTTTTGAGGGCAGTTTGTGAACCAGAGTACCAAACAAGCTGCTCTTCTCTGCGTGTGATGATTGCATGATTCCAAGGACTCTTTCAAAGTTGCCAGTGGCACCATGTACTGTGTACGCATTCTCCTCTCCCTCCTTGTTTTGGTGTAGCGTGGCGTCAGCTTTGGATAGGATATGGGAAGTGGCAAGGCTGCACAGATAGAAGGCTTCAGAGATTTTTGGTTTCTGGAAGCCTGCGCAGACCTAAGGCAGGAAAGCAATCATTTTGTATGGCTATGCTTCTTAATAGAGATTATGGGTGTGGTGTTAACAACATTTAGAGGCGCTCTTACTTACATTATTAATAAGTATTTTGGATACACACTTCATACCCTTACAAGCCTTTCATTCCATTGTGTCTTGTGTGTTGGTGGATAGGAAGATATTTTGTTTCTGTGAATGAAGGCAAAAGTTACATTCTTTTCACTTTTTAAAACCAACAGAAGGCAATTTATGCCAAAACAATTGAAGAAGTTTTGTATATTTTTTTTAGCAAAACAAAAAAAAGCAAAAAAAAAAAACCCAAGCAAACCCAAAAAACACCCAAGCAAAACACCAAGCCCCAAACCTCTATGCTTTGCAGTTTTTTCAGTATAAATAAATCATAAATCTTTCGGTAGAAAACTATGATTTTTTCATAAACTTGTCCCTTCAGTTATCACCTCTGAGTTTACTTTATGATTGCACAGTGTGATAGTCCTCTTCCCCCTGTTTGCATCAATTTACTTTCACATGTTCTGAGATAACATGTGAAATTTCCCCTACTTTTTTACTTAGTTAGCAAATGCAGTGCTCTAGAATTCAAGTAAGTAACACCTCTCCTGCTCTGACAACTTTCCAGTTCACTGCAGATATCCACCACTGCAAAAATGAGAGCAGAGGGGGTTCAATTTGTTTGCTTTTATATAAAACAAAGTGTTCTATGTATATATCATACCAATCAAAAAAAAAACCAATAACCTGTTTTTTCTGTCATTGTTTGGTTATTCTAGAAAGTAGATAATGCTAAAATAGTGCCTTCTTCCCCAGAAGATCGCCCAGAAGAAGGGAGATCCCTTTCTGGCCATCAGGGGCAAGAAAGATGCAAGCCTCTGAGCACCAATGAAATAATTTGTTACCAAAAAGTTGTTCCTAAAGAGGATTTCTCATTTTATACTTGGGCAAATGAAAGATGGAAAGACAGAAGGCCACAGTCAGATCTCCTTTCTATGGTATTAAAGCAATCCAATTGTCAAGTCTTCAGATACCTTGGTTTTAACAGTCATTTCTTGAGCTTGGAGTGTGTGTGTGTAGGTTTTTAGGTGGTGGGGTTTTTCTATTTAAATCATACAGAGGAATTTTCAGTGTTTGAAATGGAGAGATTAAACTCTGCACATTTTCATTTTAAAGATCTACCTGCAGCTATAAAACTAATTTTGCAATAAACAATGGCTTTCTGTGCCACCTCTTCTGCTACTCTTACTATAATTTCTCATTTTATGGAACGTGCAGGGAGATCTAAGTGTACAATGCAATGTGAGAGGGCAGCTAGTCAGGGTGGGATTCATCCTGGGTTTATACCTGTTCTCCATCTATATAACCCCTTTGATTACAGCAGTCACAGCAGCATGTGACTAGAGTAATATGTTTGCATAAATTGGATCATGTAAAGTAAAAATTTTGGGGCATGAATTTGTATGGATTATTTACAGAGTGAGATCAAGAGCTCTCACTTTTGTAGCTCTTTCTGTTCCTTCAGAAAATATCATTTTGGCAGTACTAGAGATATAAGATAACGGAAAATTTTTATAAAAGCATTGTATGTTCTTGAGAGCTCACCCTAATGCATATCCTCTGGCAAACAAGCTTCAGATTTCTTCTGGAAAATCTGGCACTAGAAGCTGGCTCAAGATGTGGTTTTTGGCTCACCTGTCACGGTTCCTCAGAACCAGAGGCTCTCTTAGCCTCAAACAGACACCTGCCTGCTGGTTCCTCACCAAGGTCATTTTATGTGTCCATCTATGCATCATGACATATGAGCCTTTTCTGGGATACAGAGATACATGAGAGGGTAGATGACATCTATGGCAGGAACTTGTAACTGGGATAGTGAAATTTTTTGGTTGTAAGCACGTTGATGAGATATTGGATGGATGTCTCTGAACTACTCTAAATTTCTGTTCTGTTAACTATGCCCATTCTGCTTAGGCTCATGGAAAAATATTTTTTATTTATCATAGTGGGGGGGTTGTTTTTTCATTCTGTGCAGAAATACGCATTATACATGGGCAGATTTCAAGAGTAATAGAGACACAAGAATTCAACAAGGGGAAAATGAGGGCACAACCAGTTCATACTCAGCCAAGTAATTATGACCAAGTCACGGTAGCCACAGTACTTACAATTTGAGCTGAGAGCAGTGACCTACTTGCTTCACTACATTGCTAATCACGACTTACATTTACTTTGTCAGCTTCAGTTACTGATGGATGTCAAACTTTTCACTTACAACTATTTTAGATTATCCTGAATCATATTCCATCCCAGCCCTGGGGAATATTAATGATCATTTTATTACACTCAGAGAAACTGAAATTCATTACAGTAATTTTAAGCTACATATTATGGAGTAACAATGAGATTGAATTAACATACACTTATTAATAAGCATTAATGATAATTAGAAGGAGTGAAAAACAATATGCCAGCAATAGATTTTCCCATATGATTCAGAACAGGGTAGCATAGAGCCATCTGAATTACCTTACTTTGAATACTTTATACAAAATTATTGCTCAGCATTTCAAAAGTAGAAGTCCTTTTACTGTGAAATACAGGTCAGGTTGTATTAGACTGGAATCTAATTTAATGTAGCTCCTACTACTCTCTTAATTTCCCCAAGCACTTTACAAAGCAATAACAGGAACTAGTAGTGTGATACACAAGCAGGTAAATCTATAATTTATTTGCAGTGGGCCAGTTCCAAGGTTGTTGACAGCTTGTGTAGCTCCACTGCATGTGCTGGGTGGTGTGAGGCTGATTTATACTAGATAGGATTTGGTCCAAAGCCAGAGGTAAGTAAAACATCGAAGACTATGAAATATTATTTTAAAAGGTATATTAAAGGTTAGTCAGGAGATCCCATTTATTCCTGTTACTTTTTAGAGCCTCTTGATCTAATACCCATGGAATTTAATAAGTTTTGGCTCAGATCCCACATGAGCAATAAGTTCCTAAATTTTTGCTCTAAAGGATGCTGGCCTATGGACAAATGAGATATCATTAAATTTCCCATCCACTAAAAGCTGCTTTTATAAGTGAAGGTGTACTGAAAGTACGGAAAAGTGTATGAAAGAGCATGTATCACTATGTGCTCAGAGGAGAAAGGTGGGAATACAGTATTGCTCTTAAAACTGTTTGTTTGCCCGCTTAATAAATCACTGGTGTTTTGCACTCTAAGTGAGAAGCAGATTTGAGGACAAAAAGTTCTTCTGTCCAAGTACTTGTCTGAACATGTGGAAGTATCTGTAGTTTCACTGCCTTTGCAGACCTTCACTGACAGAGATCAGGAGTCGTTCCTTGACACAATTAGTTTTTTCCACTGAGGGCAGCAGCTTCTCTTGTATATGCCAGGTGTCATGGGTACCCCAGGGGTCCAATTTTAAAGAACCTTTTATCACTGAATGAAAGGCTCATGGGTCACAACACTGTGTTCTAATATTAATATAGATTCAGTGGCCACTGCAGATAAATTGGAGTTTCCAAATGCCTTGTAATTTCTTTTTCACATTAAAATTATCGGTTTGGTTTACTTAGCAGCTTCTGAATATCCTTCCCTTGACACCTGTTGCCGTTGGTATCTGAATCAAACACCTTCCATTTATTGTTTGAACTTTTTAATTCTTGA
Organism: Nycticryphes semicollaris; assembly: GCA_013400055.1. NCBI lineage: Eukaryota > Metazoa > Chordata > Aves > Charadriiformes > Rostratulidae > Nycticryphes > Nycticryphes semicollaris. Next base: position 745,239 of record VXBJ01006369.1, on the reverse strand, counting down.
CCAGATATCATGACCATAAATACACTACAGAAAGAAAAAGTGACTCATGTTTAGGGATTTTGCATAAAATTTGCTTTGTTATAGACTTCTTCGGTATTATGTGTACTTAACAATTTCCCTTTAGCTGTATTTCAGTTTAAATTTTCTGGTGGGAAAAATAGGAATAATTTTATTCCATCTTACACTATGTATTTTACTGATTTATGTTGAAATATCTTGGAAATGGCAATTCCTTTCTGATGCTTTTTTCCTAATAGTGTCATTGTAATTCATTTTCTACACTAAAGCATTAATTTAAAAACATTTTTATTATTTAGCAAAACTGATCTTTTTGTCAGACTTTTCCATTTCATGCATGCAAAAACCTATGTTTGAAAATACTGGCTTTTGAGTCAAAATCAAAAAAGACAATGTGTTTGAGCTGTGTTGGCCATTGTTATGGTGCTGATGCAAGGAGCAACTCAGAACTGATTGGGAGGGGAACAAAAAATTCTTTTTGCTCTCCAGAATTCTTAGAATGATGAAAAAGTAAATAAAATTCAATGGCTTTGGCAAATTTTATTAGGATTTGAACAGTGTGACTTTGACAGGTATCGGAGACAGATGTGCTCAGTCCTGTGGACTGCATGAAAGGAGACTGGCTCAGGCCAAGTCAATGTCGAGACGCTACAGAGAGAATCCCCACTGTGAGGGCTGAGTGTGGATGTGGCATAGCAGTAAGCTGCTCATTGACAGGCATCTGCTCCACTGCATAGGTTAATGCCCTGTTATGGAGTCAGCTGAGTTTCCGTATTTTCTTTCACTTGGTGGAGATGGAAGACATAAGATACAGGTGGCATGGATGTGCCTTCAGCACCTTTCTTCAGCATTGACAAGTTTGCTCTCGAGCAGTGAAAGCAAAGTTGATTTGCGTTTGCATTCAGAAACAACTCCGAGTTCGAGTACAATTGTCACAAGAGGGCTTAGTTTCACACATGTATAATAGAGATATTGCATGTGCTGTCGTCTTGTCTTTTATTGCAGTCAACCACTTAATGATACTGTCTCCAGCTTTCCAAGTGAGTTCTATTAGCACCTATCTTCAGCAAATTGGAAAAGTCGACTGACTCCTCCAGCACTTCAGCTGGAGGTTTTGGAAGTACTGATTATTTCAGCCTCTCCTTTATCAAAATGTCTACACGTTCAAACAAATATATGCAGCACTAGATCTACAGCACTGTTAGCTCTCCAGAGAAATGGGAAGGGAAGGAATCTCCTGTGGGAATGCTTCAGGAACAGGCAGCAGCAGCACATCAGCTATTTTAGCTACTTCTTTGTAGACGGTTTGGCAATCTGTTACAAGTTATACCCGAACACACAATCTTCCCTCACTGCTTTTCTCTAAGTGATGACGTCTCTGGGTATCTATCTCCAAAAAATATTCTCCTTCGATCCTAATGATACTCTGTGTACAATGAGCTTTCCACAGATACCCACTGATCAGCAGGATGACTCCAGGTCCTATTATAATCTGCCAGGTAGAAACAGATAAATCCATTAGCTGAGGCTGGGCTTGTTTCATCATTGTGACAGCTTCCCATGAGCCTGCATTCATCAGATTCCCTCAAAACAGCCAGCCCTCACGTCATCTGACAGCTAAATTTCCATGACCAGAGTCTGGGTTAATGCACCTTTAATCTTTATTTAATTACTCATTAATAATCCAGGTCCTGATCCATTTGCCACCTACCCTCCCCCCCCCAGCTTTTTTTTAAATTTGAGGTTGATTGCTGAATGTTTACCGGCAGACCTGATTGATGGCTAAAATTGCTGCCATGAGTGTTTTGGCATGAACTTCCTGGCAATTTTTTTAATCAAAATAAAAGAAGCACCTAAATGTCTTTTGCTTCTTATTAAAAGACACTGGGCACATGCAGTTAAATATAGCAACAGGTTTCTGTCTAACAGAGGTGGCAGAGAGATTACTGTGCTATTGTACATGCTGCCACAGCCACTCTGGAAATCACATCAAACACACGCATAAGCATTCTCCCTGCAGACCCTGCCTTGTGAATTATCTATCCTAAAAATATATATTACCTTTTCAGGTGTACCAGTGTAAATCAGGAGTAAAAATAGACAGAAGCTAGAACAAGTAGAAGGAAGGCTCAGACAGTTTTGATATACCATAACTGTCATATTTCTGAGTTATCCTCACTTCTTCTACAAAGAAAGTATTACTGGAAGTTGAGAATTTCTGTTGTATTGGATTTAAACTGATTCTGGTTCTAATTTTATAATTTTCAAAGTTGCTTGTCAAAACATATGTCAAAGGGAGAAAACCTGAGAATGCTGGAAGCTGAGGTAAAGCAGGCTGAAAAGGGCATAACCTCTTCCATCCCAGTGTAATTTGTTGAACAATCAAATCACGTTAAGCTTGTATTTGCCTTTCTAAATACTGGATCTCCTCAAGTTGACTGCATCATAGTATAACTATCTATCAGGTTTCTGCATGGCATCCACATGAGCTTTCCTGTCACTTAGACTCTCCTGTGAACTTGAACTGAAAAATGTAGCAGCTTCAACCCCAGTAGGGTCAATTCTTTCGTAAATATTGTAGTTCTTCAGTGCAATCTCTGTCTCATTGAGGTCAAAGTCGCGTGCCATTTTCTACCTCCTTTTCTACTATTCAAGTCACTGAAGTTCATTTTCCATCTTCAGATCACTTTGTTGAAAAGTTAGAAAAGCTAAAATCAAAACAGTTCCAACTTTACAGATGGTAAAAAAGGCAGATATCCAAGCTGGTAAGCACAGCATTGCTGCAACTCTTCACTAAAAGCATGTATTTGCTAGAGATAGGTGTTCCTGTGCAGGCTTTAATCCCACAGGCAACGGTAGTCACAGTGGCTTTGGTTTCAGCAAATATCGCTGGTCTTGTCCCAGCCTTGCAGCTGTCTGTCATTGCAAATCTATTAATAATGATATAAGATCATTGCACCAGACCAGCTTCAAAGTATGTCAAGGCAAGATATTGTACCTCCTGCAGCAGAAAGTAGTAGGCATCTAAGACACAGTGATATTTCCAAGGTATGGCCTCCAAACCTCCTGTGAATTGCATCTTAAATCTTGAGACACATTATAACGCCTGCATGGACAGAAATCTAGGTGGATTTTTTCTTCCAGTATGTTTTGCAGTTACTTTTTGAACTCACATAATCTTTTAACATCTCCAGCATCCTGTGGTAATGAGCTCCACAGTTCTAATTGCATTTTGTGTGAAGTGTTTTTTTTTTTTCTTATGCTTTCTATAATCTGTCATCTGTTCATTTCATTTGATTCCCCTTAATCCTTGTATTAGAAGAAAAATGAATAATTGTCCTCTCTGCACTTTTCCGTTGCTCCATTGATTTTTTAGACCTCTATCATGTCTTCCTCACTTATCTCTACTCCAAACTGAAAAGTCTTAATTTACTTAGCCCTTGCTCATATAGGAGAAATTTTCCTTACCTTCCTAAGATTACTTTCTTAGCTAGCTACATAAATAGAGATTGCAGTATGTCTCAACCATTGACAGATTTCTTTGTGTTGGTTGTAAAGTTAGAAAAGAGGTAACAGCTCTATGTTAAATATTTGTCTTCAAAGAATTTTTCGTAGTCAACGTCTCTTACATTTTCTGTACAGTGAGGGGTAGTAGTAGTGCTCTCAGTCTTCAACTGTTGCATAAATATTTCTCAGCCCCAGGATACTGAATTCATTGAAAACATAGCTTAGTGCCTGTTGCTCTCTATGCTAATCCATAGATCTCATCAGATACCACAGTCCTCATGAAGGAGGCTTCAGTGGAAAACAACGGATGTGGAAGAATTGCAGCTAATTAGATCAATGACAAGTATATCGGTTTCTTTACTATTAAAGCCATTGTTTCCTCATAACAGTAGAGGGAACTGCCTCATGAGCACCAACACCTGAGTTATGGTTTCTGGCATTTGTAGTCACCCTACAGCTCTTGCCTGTTTCTGTTCAATCTATCAGTTCTTCAGCATCTGGCTCTCATCTCACAGCTTTCATCTCTGACAGGAATGACCTATTCTGCCACCCTCCCAGGGTAGTAGATTCTGTCTTCATAGGAGAGGTGCTCCATCCCTCTATCCCTTTTATCTTCTTCTTGCTCCACCAGGTCCATGTCCTTATGTTGGGGGCCCCAGAGCTGGATGCAATACTCCAGGAGGGTTCATACCAGATCAGAGTAGAGGGACAGAATCACTTCCCTTGGTCTGCTGGCCATGCTTCTTTTTATGCAACCCAGAAGATGGTTGGCTTTCTGGGCTGCAAACATACAGTGCCAGCTCATGTTAAGCTTCTCATCCACCACCATGCCCAAGTGCTTTTCCTCAGGGCTGCTTTCAATCCATTCTCTGCCCAGTCTGTACTTGTGCTTGCGATTGTCCTGACCCCAGTGTGGGATCTTGTACTAGGCCTTGTTGAACTTCATGAGGTTGGTATGGGCCCACCTCTTAAGCCTGTCCAGGTCCCTCTGGATGCCATCCCTTCTCTCCAGCGTGTCAACTGTGCTGCACAGCTTGGTATCATTGGCAAACTTCGTGCACTCAATCTCACTGTCCATGTCGCCAACAAAGATCATAAACAGCACCATTCCCATTACTGACCCCTGAGGAAGACCACTTGTCACTGCTCACAACTTGGACATTGAGCAGTTGACTGCAACTCTTTGAGCATGGCCAATTCCTTATCCAACGAGTCATCAGTCCAACAAATCCATGTCTCTCCACTTTAGAGACAAGGATGTGTCAAACACTTTGCACAAGTCCAGGTAGATGATGTCAATTTCTCTTCTCTTATCCACCAATGCTGTAGCACTGACATCGAAGGCCACTAAATTTGTCATACATAATTTGCCTTCAGTGAATCTAAATAAATAATTGCAGCTTTTGAACCCGAACTCACAGGTTTATGTAAAAATCCTATATAAAGGAGAAACAGGATTGTATCAGCTTCTTAGGCCAGCCACTACACAGCAAAACTGTTAGAAACCTTCACTCAAATTCAACCTTGGGAAGGCACTGTGACGAAGCAAACATGACACCAAAGCTATGTCTCTACATGAAGATGCAGAACAAACCTCTTCTGTATGGAGCTTTTGGGTTTGGTATCCCCTCAGCAGCATTGCTCCAAGGGGCAGAAGTTTATCCCCAGCTGTCATGTACTTCCAAGTGTTGGACACAGGAAGGTTTTCAGCTGTTAAAGCACAGGGACACTGTCTTGATTTGTGTTTGTCTAGGAAACTGCCAGTGATCCGCACTTCTTGTGTTTGGCATCTAATGACTCCCTGGAGCAGAAAGGGGCAGGGACATGTTTTGAGCAATGTCACAGGGAAAGGGCATGCGCAGCAAATCACACAGAGATTGTAACATATGACATCTTTCAAGTAGAGAAATAGGGTTTGATAAAAAAGCAAAAGTTAGCATTCTCTACTGATCTGAGAGGGAGAAGGAGAGTCTCCAGTATATTCTTTTTTTCTCCTAGTTTGAGGGACTGAGAGTTCTTAAAGGCAGCTAAAAAGGGAAAAAAACTGAACCAAACCCAACATGCTACACATAGATTACAAACAAAGAAATACTAAAGAAAAGAGGAAAAAAATTATATCAGCCTAGCAGCACATATAGTAATGTGGCTGTGCCTTCAAGATATGCTGTCCATATTTGATCACCCTGGCTTGAAATTCTAATTCCTGGCTCCCGGGGTGTCCACCAGGACACTTCACTGCCGATATGAAGCACCAAAGAAGAGTGCAGTCCTGGGAACCACTTCTGTGGATCACACTTCTAGTGAGGAGAACACTTAGTGATTAAAGCCCTTGTACTCATTTTCACTTGTGACTTGAGTTGGGATATTCAATTTAAATCTCATGAACTGACAGTTAAAAGCTGCCAGTCTAATTGATTCAGTACTCAGAATGGTTTCTCTTTCATTTCCAAGCAAGGGTTCAGATTGATTTTTATTTTTAAATCCAGATCACTGTGTCTACGCTGTTATGAATTACAAAGAACTTTCCTGGCTGATTCCAATCCATTCTAATCTGTCAGTCTTCGCCAGAGACTACAGCTATTGGAACCTGAAATCAGATTTATTTCTGCTAAGGCAAAAAGAAATTGCTGTTTTATTGTCGGCATCTATTTCAGAACTTGGCTTTCTGAGCACCACTGGGATGTGGAATTGCTACTTTAAGTCCTCTGGGCCAGCCCTTAGTATCAGTGCCACAAATTTGCTCCACCTCAAGTCACGTCTGATTAACAACAAAATTAGATCGATCCATTTGGCACTGTGGTTAATTCATGTCACTGTTTCACCAGTATTATGGCGTACTAACCATGGCAACAGAAGCAGCATAACCACCAAGTATCTCCATGGTTGTCAGGATGCTGTTGGCGTGGGTAAGGTTTTATTGTGGTACCCAGACCCTTTGTCTGAGAGCTCTTATTGCCAGTCATTGCTGCCTTCTCCCCCACTCTTATAGCTTACATGGGATGTGGTCCTCAAAGTCTTTTGTCTTTTGACTTCCCTGGTTTGCAATGGGATGTGTAGCTCTGCTCTGGATACCTAAATCATATGTTTTGTGTTCTTTCTTACCCTGTCCGGTTAAATGTCTCAGTTTTAAATCTATGACTGCTCAATCAAGGGAACAAAGGAGAAAATGCTGACTGCACTGTAAAACTCTCTGAGCTGGGAGGCTCATAGATCAGCTTTATTTGAGCAGTAACCCTTTTTGGAAAAGTTACTGGCAATATGTCCCTGGGTTAGATGTGTACCGAATATATAATTTCCTGTCCACCTGTTTTGAAATAGTGCGGATTGAGTAGCAACCTAATGCTGTTAGTAAGCTCTTCCTCCTGTCAGGACAGGTTGTTTTCTTTTTTCTCATGCTGGGGAGTACCTCACTTATACTAGTGATCTTTTCAGTTTCAAGAAGATTTCTGGGACTGGAAGGCACAGATAAATAGTGTAACACAAAATAATATAGAACCAGCAAAGGTTATTGGACCTGGTCAGAGGCCAAATTAATTACTTCCACATTTTACATTTCACTAACTTTTCCGCTTACTTTCAGGTTAAGCTGGCATGGTTTGTGAGAAAATAAAATAAAAATAAAAATAGAAAATAAAACTACAGCACAAAGTAGTGAGCAAACTCAATCATTTGCCTCTGTAGGAGATTCCCACACCTGTGTGATGACAGACAGTCATGAGAAGGAAAATCAATATATCTGAACCTGTTTTTTTTTTTCATAGGACTGGATCCACAGCATACAGGGAGGAAAGCTAAACAGAAAGGTGGTAAGCCAAACTAAATTATTTCTGGATGAAAGCTAGTTTGTTGTGAACAAATGAAAATATCACTTTTAGCACTCTCTCTCCGGAAATGCTGCTCATTTGGGTTAAGATCCTGTTGTAAATTGGGGCTTCATTGTAGTTTAAGATGGTAGAAGATAAAGAAACACTGGACTAGTATACAGAACCTAGAAATAAACAGCTCTGCATGAGATTTTGCCTGTATTAAAATTAAATATCACATTAGGAAGCAAACTTCACATGGTGGAAGAAAATCTTAGGAAATTTTGAGCTGAGTCTGTTTGTGTTTAACTGTCAGTAGACAATCCATATCCATAAACAATGACATGCAGATGCGCATTCATGTTCTTTCCATGTTCTAGGATGTGGAATAACATCTGTAGCTCAGAGAGAACATAAGAAACCTTTGGTGTCTCTCAAATGGTTCTTGTTCTCCACGGGACATTTATTATATGTGAGCTAACTGGTTAGCAGCAAAAAGGGTTTTTTTTAAATATGTTATTACTTGCTGAATTTCACTGCTGCATCCAAGTAGTCTAATACATATTTAAAGAATAGTGAATTAAATTCACAGTGAGTTCAAAATAATTTAAGTGCACTGAAATCTGAATAAGATGAACATGCTAAGGTTTGGTCCAGTCTTGGATCCACTAAAGAGTTCTTTTGTTAAGCACAGCAGAAGACAATTTGCATTAGTGAAATGCAAAATAGGGAAATTAATGAAGGAACATATTTTCTGAATAATGTTCTACCAGTTCAGTTTATGATGGATTTGTTGTTGACAATAATGCAAAATTAGCATGCACAACAATTCCATCTCCCTGTAATAGATCCATGAAGGCTCTAAGTGGGAGCAGCTGGCATGGAAGAATTTGTAGCAAACCAGAAGGATATAGTTACTGTGAAGCTGTTTGAGAAGAGATGGACTTCAAAGATGCACATCAATCAGGGAACACTGGAGATTAATACAATGTTTTGGGAAAAGCCTGAGTGAATCTTAGACAATGTAAGATGTAATAAAGATGGATTTATAATTGCAGGGCTTTATATCTCCATGAGTGCTATTTCTGTAATATTGATAAAATACAGAGGAAAGTTGAAATGAAAATGCTTCCTTTAGATACACTATTATCAAAAAGGTCCCTGCTTCTCTCTTTTTTTTTTTTTTTTCCCTTGACAACCCCACTTCTCTCCCCAGATCTCAGGCCCTGTAAATCTCTTCTTGTTAGACAAAAGTGCCATGCTGAAAATAAATAAGTAAGCACGTATCATTGCCACCTGGATGTTCAAACACTCACTAATTACCATTCCTTTTAAGCTGCTGACACCAATCCATATTTTACCTACATACACCTATGGATCAAATTCTGATCTAAGGTATTTTGGCTTTCTTTGATCAGTGACGCAGCAGCTTGTGTTCTGTACTCTGCTCTCAGTGACTGGAACACTTAGGAGAGAGAGAAAAGAGGAAAAAAAATATTTGATAATAAATTTCCAAAGGCAGCCCAGAAAGGAGAGTAGAAGGATCTCAGTCTCTACTTGTAGCGGAGGGATCACAATTTTCTCAGGACTTCTTGAAGCTTCATGCTCTATTTTCTGTGGTGGCACTGTGCACTGCCTACCTCTGTTTTAAGCAATATCACTGCCACTACCGAGATTTTTGATTTCCAATATTAGTTATTCATATCGTAAATGAGCACCAAAAGTGCTGATGCTATGTAGTATTGCCAGCTTGTACGTGTACCAGTGGTGATCAGCAGCAGGGAGATGCATGTCCTTTAGCTGTATGAAAGTCTAGCACCTAGTGACCTTGCCCAAAACAAGCGCAAGTGTAACCCTTTGCCACAACTGTTCATGTGGTCTGTGGCACAGGGGACGTGGCTACAGTGACATCTTAGTACATAAGCAAGTTAGTTGCATGCCCTCAGGAAGCGTGACAGCGGGCAATTAGTTAGACCAGACATTTAACTTCTGGTCAGGTGAGATTAGACCTGCTTTAGGTATGCAAGGGCTAGAACACAGCCCAAGAAAAAACATTCCTCAGCATTTTCATCTGAGTGGAGAAATAACACCCTCAAATCTCAACAGCGAAAAGGATTGTTGTTAGAAAGCAATGCTAACAGCTGGTGTAATCTTTTCCTAGTGAAATTAATCCCTATAAGGCACTCCAGTAAAGCTCTATTCACAACCTGTAATTTTCTCACATCCTCTCAACAGGATTGAGCAGACGTTGAGTGGTGCCTTCTCCAGCAGTTTGGCTGGCAATCCTTGACATGTAAATTATTTTATCTCTAAATCATGGGATGTTGCGATTTCTTTAAAAATCCATAGCACTGCAAGTCTATGATACATGGAGAGTTAAGGGAACTTTTAATAAGAAAGAATCTGTAATGAGATATAAAGAAGGTACTCGGTGGTCTGCAAGATGGTAAGAATGTCAAATAGTCACAGCTGCTCATTGACTTTTGGTGTATCTCCTTGGCTTAGTGTCTCATCATCTGAACGTGGATTAGGTCCACTAGAGCCACAGAAACCTAAGAGGAAAACAGCAGCTGTCCCTGACAATCCAGAGATAAGCAACAGAATATAACACTTGCAGCACAAGAAAGGTTGCCAGTTATACTTGGAAATATCTGGCTTTTACCTTACAGTGAAAAAAGTGAAACTACAGTGAGATCGGATATTTTTTTCTTTCTTTCTTTCTTTTTGCTTTTCTGCTATATTTTTCAGTTACCACAATCTCTTAATGTCAGACCTCATAACAGGAGCGGTAGTGGACATGATAGGGATAAATGAAGCAAATAATTCCAGGGAAAGTATAAAAACCTCACACAGATCAGTCATATATTCTGAAGCAGCACAGAATTGACTGCAGTAAGATAAAGAGACAATAGAAGATTAATAACTCAAAAGTTATAAATAGAATGCAAGCATCCAGTTTAAATAAAGGTAACAAGATCTGGAGTCAAATTATGTGTGTTCGTGAAAACTTGTAAAGTGCTAGGCTTTTTGGTCCAAACTATTGAAAAATAAGTATCATTCAGAATTCTAGAAAATATAAAATAGCCTTCCTACTTTGTCACCCCAGGATTATTCTCTCAGCATATATGGTTTGTAGACTTACAAGAACTAATGTTAAAGCAAGAAAAAGAAGCCTATGGACTATCATGTGCTGTTTAACTGGTGACACATATATGCCCAATTAAACATCTCTAATGTCATTAGTTCTCATTTTGCTTCAGTTTCTGTATGTATGTAATGTGTATTTCAGATGATGTATTTTTAACATGATGTAAATTGAAGTCTGTAGTAAGATGACTTTTTTAGTCTGATCTGACCAGAAGATCAAAGGATAGGCTGCAGAAGATTACTCTATCAGCTCTTTGTCTAAATGCCTTAAGAAAGGTCAGAGACAATTCAGCTACACATAGAGAAGACATATTTCCCAGGCAGCAGCAGCAAGGCTTTTCTTGCTTCTGGTAATTAGATCAGATACACAGAGCTGGCAGGTGCAGGGAGAGACTCTCTTCTCTCATCTCTCATGGTAAAATGGCTCCATTTGAAGTCTGCAGTTTCATGGTATGGGTGTTTCTCATCCTTATAATGCTGGAATAGCCCTTCTGCTCTCTGCTGTCCTCCTCCACACGTTCCCACATGGAGCAGCTCCATGCACAGGTTGATGGGTGATTTGATGCAGCAGCACGCGACTTGCTTCAGTGGAGCCTCAGGAGTAACTACTCACACCTGGTCAGAGCTTCAAGGACCAGCTCAGCAGCACATTAAACTAATTTTAATACAGAAAAGCATCTACCAGACAGGTATTAAATGCTAAACGCAGTGAGATTTTACCCAGTGCTAAAGGTAAGCAGCAGCTGAATTGCTGTTCTGAAAAAGGAAGCTTCACCCAGGGATATCTGGCATAAAGTTAATCTTTGTGGATTTTGGTTTTGAATTTCCTATTTTCATGCTAGGAGAAAAAATATGCATGATATGTATTATTTTTTTCCATGTTACCAGGTAGAGTTTTTATTGCTTTTCTATATCTTTGGAAAGTCAATTAAGTAATAAATTAAATTTAAAAGTGACCCTCTGTTAGCCAGGCATTCTTCTAATAAAAACCAAATTATCTCCTCCTGAGTATCACACTGATACACCTGCTTTCTCTAGGGAAATTTCCATTAATATAGATTATTCAATGTTGAGTTGATGTAAAAAATGAAATAATATTTTTAACTACTGATAAATATCTTTTTCAAACTGTATTAGGGAGGGAAGATGAAGATGTAGTTATAAACTGTTTTATCCCAAATGAAAAATAGATGAGGTGGCACTGAAGTTTGCAATGCTGAAATCTACATTAAGAAAATTATTATAGAATATTGAAACAATAATAAAACATGAATTTAAGTGCAAATACCAGCCATTTCAATGCAGGTATATTAATATTTAATGCCCAACTGATGTTAATCTTGTCTAAAGTGGAATATTCTGAGATTACACAAGCATTCTGTGGATTTTCTTTCTCTCTAAGGACATTGAAGATTGAGCTGTAACAAAGACATCTGTTTTGCCTTACTCTTCATTATATAGCCCTTTCTCTAAGCAGTTATTCTTGCTGTTCTTTCTGTTATAAAGCCTCCAAAAACATAATTCCAAATTACTCAACATTCAGGGAAGAGTTAGTGTTATTAATCACCTCACCAGTGTCACCACTTGCATTCAGATACAGTGTTAATATATCTAGTTTTAAAAAGAACAAACATCACAAAATTAAAATGTTGAGTGTAATTTTAAAATGGATGGGGTGTGGTTCTTGAAAATCAGGATACAAACAACACATATGTTCAGAGTTTTCCAGATGTAAAACACCTGAAGCTCACCTGTTGTGGTATTGTTGGGACCTCACTGAGGTCCATCAGCCTCTTTTAGAGGCTACAGAAAAAGTGTGCAATAACAGTTACACAAAAATAATACGTACTTGACAAGGCAGAGTTAAGAGTGCAGGGACTGTCCCTCTGCAGCTCAGGGAAATCCTGGTTCTCTGTTTACTGGTATTAGCCTTTTGTCAGAAAACTTCACTTCTGACTTCCACTTCAGAAATTCAGCTAGAGACAACATTGTCAAGAAGGTGAAAATCCCAGTTTTGAAAACAAGTGCCCGTGGAGGTTTTTTAAAGGCTGTTTGAGAAATAATACAGCTCTAAACCATAAAAAGAGCATTATTTTATGTAAAGAATTTACTAGCAGTAATGTCAACAGAAGTCCTAACAGGGACTGGGGAGGGGAGAGAGAAGAAATGTGTACTGAATGATGGGTTGCTGCCTCCTTTAATGCTTTCTAACAGCTAGTTTCTGTGGCTATGCAGCTCTCAAGTTATAAGTTTAGAGATTGATTAATCATCCACTCAAATGCACCATAAAGTTTTAGAGTTTTTCCCTTGGTAGATGTCTGGAACATTTGGGGAAAAAAGTAGGCAATTTACAAACAAGGACAAGGAAGCCTGAATAGCTGTTATGATTTAAAATCGAGCATTTACTGATAAAAGCTGCCTACTCACTTTCAAGTACTTTGATCACAGAGGATTGAGGGGGTTGACTGCAGTATGCCCTACCTTATTGAAGACTTCCCTAAACTGGGGCATGCCAGTCCTGTGAGCCATTAAGTGTTTCTTGGCATGATATGTAATTGCAGAATGTGTTAGTTTAGTAAATGATGCATTTTCATATTCAAAGGTTCTTCTGAGAGATTTAAAAAACAAAACAAAACCACAACACAGAAGTGGGGCAAATCCTCATCTGGCGTAAAAGGATGTCCTTCCACTGACTCCATGAAAGCTGTGCCAATTAAGGCCAAACAAAACATCTGAAAAGCTGAAGGCAAGTATTTTGAGGAAGGTATATCCTATCCAGGTTTAACCCTGATAAAGAAGCTGAGTTCTTTGTGGAAATAGCTAGGAAAAGACACAGAACTGAAATATTTTCTACGTGTCAATGAAGAAGTGAAAAAGATCTTTGCTCTTGAGTCTGAGACATCACTCTGTCCTGAAGGCCAGTATCTGGACATTGGTCATAATCTTTTTTCTGCATCATCTTGTTCACTGGGACTCTTACATGAGAAGTCTAATTTTAAGTGCATCCTTGACATTTTCTCCCTCAGAAATAATTTGACATTTTCCACATCTTATTACTTATGAAACCTGACATCATGTCAGTCTTCTAGGATGAACTTTCAGCCACTTCAGTTTTCTTCCTACTTAATTACAGCCGTGATTGAAGGAAAATTGTTAGCTGCTTTCGTCCAGCTAAATCATTTATGGGTAAATTATGACATATGCAGATCCAAGTCATGTTTCTATATTTGTTAGCATATTAATATGAAGCTATAGATGTATGCATGTGTATATTTTATGCATATTTGAATGTGCATGCATGCGTATACATGTATGTAAATATTTTGCAGCATATACATCTTTGACAGTAAAAAAGTGTTAAGTGACCATATTTTGCAAGGGACATTCAGTGTTGAATCAATATTAATTAAATTGCTTTATTTGTAGAGTGCATGTACTGTGCTGACTATTTTCTTTTCAGTCTTGTTAAGGTAAACACTTTCAAAGCTGTACACGTCAGCACTTTACAAAACACAACTACTCTTCAGCTGAACCAGCTTACCTGTGGCTTTGTTACCCCCTTGCAGGTGAGAATTTACACAGTAGAAAACTATGCCCTAAATAGATGTGAAAGCAGTGAAAGTAATTTATAACATATCATTTAACTATTGTTCTTTGATACACCATTATCAGAATGACAAAGAAACCCTGTTGCAGTTGTGTGATCTCTACAGTTTCAGTCTTTGCACCTGCAGCTATTGGTATTCCTTTGAGCTATTTGGAAAGAATTAAGTAATAATGTTATTTAAAGACAACTTCTATATCTGGTTTTATGTAAGGTAGAACTTGTGTAAACTCTCTGTTTCAAAGTAAGGCAGTGCTGAGAAAAATGGATATGGTGAAAAGTCGTACTGCTTCTCTGTAGAAAAAGCCAAGGAAATTTTCAGGAGGTTGTTGAGTCCTGGGGGAGATCCCAGAGACTTTGGGTCACCTTGGTTGAGGCCTGAGAGTGGCTGGAGAAGCAGCAGTTGTGTCAGTCCTGCCCTGTGCCCTTTCCCCTGACTCCATAATTCCTGCTGCTTCCTAAGGAAGTCGTGATGCCTCCCGGCAGATCGACGGTAGCACGTAACACTGCATTTAGGTTATTCCCCTGTTTTACACTCACAAAAAAAATCCAAACCCTGGTGGATTTACTTCCCAGAATAGATATATTTTTCTGCTGATTGTGAATTTTTAAAAGTTAATCCATGCTCCTAATTCAGGCAGTGACACGTCCCCACTAGCCACAGAAGCGAAACAACGAATGCTGCTCAAGCATTTTGGGATGAGGAGCTGGCAAGGGAGACTCAAACTTCAGGGACAGGCTGGTTTGCTGGCATGGCTGCACTCTTGCCCATCTGCTGAAGTGGCAGTGTGCCTGATTAAAAATTACTCAGTGCTACAAAAGTGGGTTGTGCACTGTAGGTGAAAATGGCAACTTAAACATTCATATTTGTCTTCTAAAAATGTGAGCATTTTTCAGGAATTTTTAGTTGAGTTCCTTTACATGTATGTATGCATGGGCGTTGGTGTATATATATTCATATGTTATCCATATATATGTGTGTGCATGTGTACACACAGATATGTATGCCTCTTATTTCCTCCAAATATAGCCTATTTCCAAAATTTATTTTCTACTGTAACTTCATCCCTTAAAATTGTAGGTCCTTGTTTCTCTGCCCTTCATTTCTGACCATCAGTGCAGTGAGCAAGGACTGTTGCACAGTCTTTGAGTCCCGTTCGTTGAACTGGAGCCCAGCAGCTCCATTCCACAGTTAGCTGTGTTCCTGCCTTAGCCTGGAAAAACACAATCTCTACATCCCATCCTTCTCTCTTGCTCCTAACCAACTGCTGAAGCTACACCAGGATGGGGAGTGTAACAGGAAAAATGAACTTCTGTGAGGTGCCAAGATGATGAGCATCCCAGAAATGTATGTTACTTTTGCTACAGTGTGAAAAAACTTTGAAGCTGTTAAGCTCCAGAATCCAATGTCCATATGGAAGTAATAATTGAGAAGTTTGGGGGTTTAATATTGACTCTTCTGTATGATAGAAAATTTTCTGATTCCCCTGGTGACTGAACAGAAGCAGCTTAGACTGATTTTTTCCGTTACTATCATCACTCATTTTTCATCTAAAAATGTCAACTGAGTTTCAGAGTGAAGTCTGAATTCATCTGGTCAAATTAACCTTCTCAGTAGTCTTAAAGCGAAAGCTGACCTTTGCTGAGGTATGACTTATATCAAATGTTTTAAGGAAATCTTCAGATTGTTCTACAAGAGAGTTGCTGTCTCCAAATTAGGAACACTATTTAATATATAAAGAACTTTAATTTTGTCAAGATAGATCAGAAAAAAAGTTTTCCACTATTTTTCCTGGAATCTTGAGGTAGAACCTTTAAACGGAGCCTCAGTTTCCACTGTAGCAAAAAAAATTCAAACCATGAACCTGTTTATCCATCTTATATGATTGATACATTATGTACTAGGTTTCAATTTGAAGCATAGTTTTGACTTCTGTCTATAAAAAATTATTCCTGAGTATGATTTTATTTCCTGGCTCAGCATTTTTGGAGGAAAGAGAATGCTGAGAGGAATTCCTGCATGTCCCAGAACCGAGAAAGAAGAAAACCTGTAAACGACAACCATGTTTGTTGATGTCTGTTGCAAGGTCACTGCTGGATTGTGTTTCATATAGTAAATGAAAATGAAGAAAAATATAGTTGAAATTGTAAAAAAGCTAAATTTCTTACAAATGTTTCTGGTTTTAGGTTTGAGGTTTGGGGTGTTATAAGTCATTATAATGCTCTGGGCAGCACTGTTGTGTGTCCCAAGTCCCTACTTGTTCAAGGGCAATTTGATGAATTTTGATGAATCTTGTTGATTTGAAATCTGAGTAAATGTTGACTCTTGATTTACGTTGATCGGTATCTCATATTACAGGGGGGTTTGTAAGGAAAAGGTGCCCAAGGTCAGCTGCAACAATTCAGACTAGATCTTGCACATACGACACACTTGTTCTAAAGGTGTAAATTGTAGGATTTGCAGATTCTTTGCTACTCTTAAACTTCTGTCCCACTTTTCTTCCTAGGACTATAAGGCGCTGTTAGAAAAAAATCCAGGAGCACAGAAATACATCTATAAGTCAGTGCCCTGCTCTGCTAAGACCTCCAAAGTACGTGTGACATTTTCTGTATACTGAAGATCTTGAATAGATGGTTATTTCAGCAACTTAGAAGAGAGGGGATGATACTGACGTTTAATTGTCCCTGTGAAAATCTCAGTTGGAAGCATATGCTACAAAGCAGCAATTACTAATGATCTAAGGAAACTGGAAGAATATATTTTCACATATTAATCAAAGAAACTTTACTACAACTACAAAGCCACCTTGGGAAGTGGATAGTGTAATTGAAGAAAGGATTCTCCCTAGGGAAATTACGTAGGTATGGCTAGAACATCTTTCCATCTTGCTGCTTAGATGGATTGCACAATTAACAAATCTGCATGTCACACATGCAATGGAAGTGTGCCTGTTTCTTCTCTGAGCTGCTGTGCCTCATAATGAAGACTCAGGATACCAGAAAATCTGTAGGATGGGCATATGAGTGAGTGGTTTTATGTATCTATATAGGTGCAGACAAAATGAGGCTCCTTCTTTTTAAATTCCCTCTTGTTCTTTTTCACTGTAAGAAAACAGATACATTTTGGTTTGTTTATTTTTACTAGTAGTATAGGGGGATCATGAAGGTCAGAGCAGATTTTGTCTATGGTGCAATTCAAAGTGACAAGGAGGAGTTATAAGTACCAGGTCTTAGTATCAATTTGGAATCTAGGTACCACAGAGATGGGCTGTGAATCATAAAGAAATGAGCATCTGTTCAGCTTCCAGTGATGCTAAGCTATCTTATTCCTCTGGCACAGATTTATTTATATGAAGTGAAGCACTGAGACAAAATGTTGGCTTAGCCTCAATCTCTTATAGATATATATAGTTTTTATTTTTATTTTTAATCTAGTGTCATGAAAACCATTTTCTTTTGTTTTGTTGTAGGTTACAGTTCCATTTTCATTTTCGGTATTGTAGAAAGTTGTTCTCTCCAGGTAAATATTGGCATTTTACAAAGACTTATATGAAAACTTAATTCAAATTGTCTGAAAATTCAGGGGTTGTCCTGAATGTTGTAAACTTTTTCTGACACCATCCTGTAGAAGAAAATGGAGCTATACTTGCATTTCCAAGTGCTTCTGTACATGAACTCAAAAGCCCAAGGTGGATTTCAAATGCATAGGTTTTGATCAACTTAAAAAATTAAAAGCAGCTGTGTTTCATGTCAAATAAGCCCCCCAGGATTAGATACCTCAGTTTGAAAGTAGGTTGTTTTGGATCTACCTATAGCCTAAGGATTTCAACAGAAAGATTCAAAGGTCTTAATAAAAACTTGATCGTATCCTGAGAGGGCAGGGTTTTGTGTAAGAATTCAGCTATGCCTGTTTGTTTGGGTTGGAACAGCCCTTACATCTGCATTTCAGCTTCTAGCCAGAACAAAAATGAAAACATAACTTATTCTTTCTGCAGCCTCATTAAAATTGAACTAATTTTTAAAAACATTATACCGCAGCTCCATGCTTCATCATAAACTGTTTATTTTTCCCATATAAATGAGTGTGAACCATTAAGCTTTCAACAACAGCACCTAAAATAATGAGGAGGAACACATTTTTATAATGAAGATAATTGTAATTGCAGAACTTTCCAAGTGATGCAGTAAATCTTCTCTCAGCTCTAAGATTGGACTTTCTCTAAAATACATGCTTTAGTTTAAGTTATCAGACTCATTACAGAACTCATTGTGTGAACTTTGGTGGCCTAAATTTTCCAGAACTGACTGACACTTATCCTATGCTTAAAATTTTTGAGCCTTTGAAGGAATCATTTACCTCATCACTGAAATCCATTGCATTTTTGCCATTTTTGTTACACAAATGTTTCTTTGCTGCCTGCTGAGGTATTGAATCATAGTATACACTAAAAAAATATTTAAAATGATAGAACAGGAATCAAAATTTTCTGCATAGGAGAAAAGCCACTGGTGTCCAGGAAAGGGTAATCTACCCTCATGAGCTGCTGTCCTGGTCAGAAAAAAACCCACTCTGTTCTCTATGGCCAGCCACATAAAGTGTTAACACTGGTGTTTCTCTGGGATGTAACATGAAAGTGACAGAACTGCAGTTGTGTCATTATTTAGAATAACATTTTCTTTCATGCTTTTTTTATGTAGTAGCTCAGGGTTAGAAGTAGTCAATTAGGCAAGGGCTTCTCTGGTCCTTCAAGAAGTTAAGCAGAGGGGAAGACAATTAGAAAGAACACCTTCCTGCTTGTTCCTGCCATGAAGCTGTCCCATTTACTCCCTCCTTTGGGCTTCAGATCATGAAGGGGTGAGAAGGCTCCAGATCTCTTTTAGCCTCCTGCTGTCCTTTAAATTACCCAGCAGAGCTCCATGAATATGTAGGTGGTTAACCTCAGAGGTGCAATGAGTTTGTCATCTTATATTTATTTTTAAGAATATGTTTGATTTCCCTTTTGAGGTCAGGGCATGTAGATTATCATACAATATTTGGTGATTCCAATTAGCAGAATTCCAAAATCCAACAGCAAAACCTAATGAACGGCCCTTTGGGGATTAACTGAATATCCAGAAAAGAAGGAAAAAATCTCAATGCACTTCAGAAGGAATTTCTCCTCTCTTTTTCTTTTTCTTTTTGTCCCCCCTCGGTAGCAGACAGATTGATTTGTTCGTATGTCAATTTAACAAAGCAAACAGAATGGACTTCTAGAAAAGGAATATCAGAGTGAGGCAAGGAGGTGATGAAAAACTCTGATGAATCATAAAATGATGTGATTATTTATGTAAGGGTTTCCACCCCCCACACCCATCTACACACCTCAGTTCAAACAGGTTTTTTCTTTGAACCAGTTCATTGCATAAAATATGCATTGGGATCCAGGGAAATGTTTATTTAATTAACTGTCATCAGGCTGAGACAAAAAGAAAAAGCCTCCTCTATGAAAATATGCTAAAAATAAAGATGATAGCACAACAAAGTGATTGTGTCAAGGATCTGATGTTTTTGCGCAGAGCTCTCCTGAATATTGGTTTACTTTTTCTGTTTGATTGTCTTTACTGTAGTGTTGAACAGTCCAACTACAGCACCAAGGCCTCAGGCGAATAACGTTCATCTTCACCAGACAGCCAGGCCAGCACACTCTGATTAGTTAGCACCTCTAGATTCAGGGCTTAGCAATTTGGTCTGCTAATGTGCTCTTGGGCTGCCAGTTCTGGTATGCGCATTAGTCTAAGTATCATCCCTTTTAATGTCACTTTTAAATGTTTAATAATCTGATTCTGATAAATGGTCTGGTTATTTATTTCCTTCCTCCCAGCAAAGGATCCCATTAATGAGTTCAGTAATTTCAGGAGGGCCACACTGGCTTGCCAGAGGTTCGAGTCCGATTTAGCACAGGGTCCATTTCTTTCTATACCTTATGTTCCTATCAGAGGTATCATAAGGGTCAGTTTTTTCCACCACCTAATTTTTCCACTAGCTTTCAAATGATGGTGTAAAAACCAGTTCTGCTGAAAGGATCCCCAGCAGCCCTGAGGACCTTCAGTACAGCTAACCCTTTTCTTACCCTGATTCTGCATGTGCAAGCTTTCATGTTATTTATTCCTGGCTAAGAGATACGTGTACCTTTTCCTTCAGAAGGACACCCATTTCTGCTTCTCTCATGGAAGAAAAATTCCATTTAAATCAACAGAGAGATTTCAAATAAATTAGAATACAGATAGTAGATGTCTTTTACAAGACACCACTGTACAGCCTCAGGAAAAGTTTTGCCAGTTATGTAAATTATACTGTAAATACCTGATGTACTGCGTGACTCTCTTCTTGCCACTCCCCCATTTGTCCTAAAAATAAAATCTTGCACATGTTTAGATTACAGTGAAAATCACTCTTATGCCGTAAGAATCTCCTTGCAGTGTCCAAGCTTTTGCAATATAGTAGTTCCAGGTTTGAAAAGTTTATCTGTGATAGGCAAGTTGTGAAATACCTACCCCAGACTCCTAGCACACGCTTCACTGAAACACATTTATTTAGCCTAAAGAGATTCATATCTAAAGATGGTTTTGGATACACTAGCCTTCTCCAATTGATGTTATAATGAGATAATTGGATTTGATTATGGTGACTCAGAGATCATTAAGAGGATGAGGAACTGCCTGGGCATATCCTGGACCAAAACAGGAAAGTATCATGAGGACTTAGTGTCCCAGGCTTGCTGCAATGTCTGTCTGCTGCCATCAGTTTTCCTGGACTATTAAATTGCTCTTGCAGATTTTGGTGTCAGCTGACTTTTGTTTAATATCACTTAGTTTTAAGTAGGTGATTTTTCTTCCACACATGTTAATTCATACAGGCAAATCCTTCTGGAGCTCTGGCTTGTGTCCTAGGTTTCCCCTTCTGCTGATGGTAAGAAAGTACTTGAATGGTGCCCATAATTTTTCTTTCCATAGACAGGAATGATATTAAAATGTAATGAAGAAAATTATAGACAAAATAGGAGTAATGAATGGCAACTTTTGTCTGCTCTGAAATTTACTGTGCAGTTATAAACTCATCAAGGTATTGCAGACTGGAATATTTTGCCCTGTGCAGACACACACATGCACTTTTTGCCTGGTGCCTATCATGAGGAGCAGCTGTAAATTCCCAGGGAGAGAGCACCACTGTGAAGTGTGAAATCAAGTGTTTCATGCACTACCCTGTATTTTCTCTCCTTAATAGGAAAAGCCTTGCAGAGGACACTGAGCATGCTAGCTAGTAAAGACAAAAAAATTATCTCAGCAGAGGAAATACCAATTTAAGAAGAAAGCTTTTTTTTGTGCCAATGGTCCTCATGTTTTCATGAGGCAGATGCCTCATTCACATTCATGTCAACACAAGAAGCAGCCAAACCTTTCTAGGCTGTGAGGATAAAAAACATGAACTTGGACAAAAAGAGCAGGAGGGATCTTTCCCAGCTGCCTCTCCAAACTATCTCTTCCCTCTGGCAACCTGCTGGGTGTCTGCTAACTGGGACTGTTAATGCTTCTCTCTCCAGAAACCACATTGCTGCTGCTCTGGTTGCCTGAGGGAGGAAACACTAAAGAAGTGGAGTTTTGCTGTCTCCTTCCTTGGGCAGAATGGGTGCCCCCTCTCCTTCCCTGTTGTGATCTCCTCCCATGCACTGGGCACATGCCACAGGGCACAACTCTGCTGAAAACAGAGTGGAGCCGCTTACTTGGGTCTCTGGGAGCCTTAGCAGAGCATTCCAATGGGGCTAACATTTTAGAAATCACTATTTGAGAGTCACAGACAGGCTATCTGGGAATCAGGATTGACAACACTAGACACAACTTGGTTTCCCTGGGATATTCAGGTTACAAGTTGGATTCAGAGAGGTTTTATTTAGCTATGACCACCTTCCTATTTTAGAAAGTTGCCTGGTTCGTTTTTTTGGTGTTTGGTGTGTTTTGCTACCCTGCAGGTAGACAAACAGATTCAAAGACTTTTACAAAATATATCTGAACTAATGTAATCCTTATTATTATGGGCAAGTAGAATCTTATATCTGGGAACCGTTTGGCCTGAAGACTTGCATTTTCCCTCTGTTTTCCTAAAAATGAAACACATACAGCACTGCAAGTTATCTTTCACCAGCATGAAAATTATGACCAGATTTCAGCTTAAAGTTGAGGGCTACTAAGAGCACTCAGTGAACAATATGACTTGAATTTATCATGCCTATCTTGATGCATCATCTTGTTGAGTTGCATCAACACCTTGGAGAACTTGGATTCCTTCTCTGGCTAGTGGGTCTTTGTTAAAGGAATCACCCTGGGCTTTATTCCTAGCTTTTCTTTGATCAATGACACAAAACTGAATGGTTAAGTGACTCTTGTTAAAGGAACCTAGGGCTTTGTACATGTTTACTTTTAAAGGGTGGATAGAGAGTTTTGTTCAGTTTTGGAGTGCTTTGTTGATTTCTTGATTTGTATACTGCCAACATCTGTGCTTCTGTCTGATTTGGATTTGTTATGTGGCTGTGACTTACCCCTGTTTTCTGCTTTCCTGTCAGAAAACAACTGAGCCTTTAAGCCAACACTGAATCTGAAAATAAAAGAATAAAAGAAGCATCCTTATACAGTCTATTACTAGCTAAAGCAGCTTCAGAATATCTTTATTAGTTAAACCAGCCTATATTTTTTTCATAAAATTTAGGCATGAAGGGTAGCATGAGGTGCAGTATAAATCTACGTGCCTTATCTCAAATATCATGGATGTTAGTATTTGCTTATGCTCCAATTGTCTGGGGCTCCCACTGCCGGGGAAACTCATGGGATTACAAAAAGAAGGGAGTATAAGAAAATCCAAGCTACTTATGACAGTTTTGTGTGTTGGGTATGATGAAAAAAATTGACTGTCATGTGCATCCTGTGCCCCAGAGCACAGACAGGCTCAAAGGTGGGAACAGCAGGTCAGCAGGTGACAGGTCGCTCAGCAGCCCCTGAAGATGTTCTGGGAAATATCCCTTTGGGGAAGAAAGAGTGGCAGGGGATGGGTGTAAATATTTTGTGTGTTAAAGCACTAACATGATGGTTTTAGACAAGAGTACATTTCCTTTATTAACCCATATTTTACTTTTTTAAACAAATACAAGTGTCACTGCCATTCACCTTCAAAATGGAAACATAATTAGGTAAATCCTGGGAAATGGAAACATTTGTGTTAGATATGTATATTCATGAACATATAGGGATTTATTGTAAGCCTAGGGAAGCCATTGCCATTTAATGTCAATTTTATGTAGGTTTTATAAGTCTATTTTACTCTGCTGTTTCCCCCAAACGATTGTTACCTTAGCAACTGCCAAGTTGCATACATACGCTTGCTCCGAGAAGCAGAGCTTAACAAAGTAAAGCACCAGTGTTTAAGGAGTCACCAGGAACAGAGTTTATATTGTGGATTTTTTAACTCTTATATGTACTTGCCTATAGAAATGGTACGTCTTTTTCTTTCAAGTTTTTGGAAACACGTTTTAGCAGCTAGTCAGTGATAGCATTGACTTTGCCTCTTTCTCTTCTTCCAGCTTGCTAACTCTTTTCAAAAACTAATATTTGATTCATAATAAGGAGGATTAATAACTGTTAGGTCAGTGATGAGAGTGCATTGGGTTGGGATTATGTTGAATTGCGTAAAACATTGGGTAGGCTTCATGTGCCAGATGATTCACGTTCACTATTTGCATCTATCTGACATATGTTCCACATAGGGACTATAACATTTGGCATGGAGGTACAGGTTAAGATGAAATTCAAATAAATTTTGAACCTTTTACCAATGACTCAAATCTGATTATATTTTTGGTAAGATTTGAAAAAAATAAATTGGAAAACCATCTAATTTGAAACCAATCTTTTGTTGTCTTATTCTGTGTACTGCTGTTAACCTTAAATGAGTAGGAACTCCAACCTTTTATGCATTAAGTGAATACAGGTACATTTTGCATCTGTCATGTTTGGTTATCTTCCCCTTCCTCCCACAACGTACCCATTAGGCAATCCTCTATCTAAAGAACTGCATGTCAATAAGGGATGTCACAGGAGCACATTTCAGTTTGTTCAAAGCAGCTTGTCAGAGGGGCCAGCCTTTATACTTGTTTTCCAACTGATTTCCTGAGATCTAATCAGACAAGTGATTTATCCAAGGTCGCACGCCAAGTTATTAGCTAAGCAGAGACTGTAAGATCCCGGGATGCTCCTCTTTCACAAGATTTTGCTTTGTTTATTTCTGCCCGGAGACTGCATTCCTGTACTGACGTCCCAGTACAGCAATCTTAACATTGAACATTATTAATATCAATGAAGTCTTTTCTCCCTAGAGCCTCAATTTTGTTTTTTTGTTGGTTTGTTTAGTTGTTCTTTTTACACCAGCTGTCTTTTTACATCTGGTCTTAGTGTGACACTTTAGCTGGAAAAAATCAATTCCTTCAGTTTAAATAACCTGTTGAATAGACAATTTTTCAGATATTTCTTAATTCATTTTGTTCTAAATCCAGTGGATAACACTCCTGCAGGACATTATACCTGTAATACAAAGCATGAGCCACTAAGAAGAAATAGGCATCAGGAAATTACACCAAGTGGTAAGAAACCAATTTCAAATTTCATTGCTTATACAATGACCTAAGAGCATCAATTTAAGTCGATTTTCTAGAAAAGAGTCACATAGCCACACCATCGGTACTCTCAGATAACCTCTTCTTGGGACTATTGAGATTTTTATGTATATAGTTACATGGGTAAATAACGAAGCAGGCAAAGGTAAGCCTTTTAATTTTGTATGTACTTGAGTCATAGTCACCCAATCCTACACTAGTCAAGGGAGGAGAGAAAAACATGAAGAGAAGCAAGAGCAGGAAGAGAGGTATTAAAATTCAAAGCTTCACTGCCTTATTACTTTCTCTTACAGATGTTCTGTCATAGGCAAAAAGTCAAAATCAGCATTTTAATAAAGTGCATCACGAAGAATTTGTTTCCCTTTCCTGCAAGTGAAACAGAATTGAGTCCTCTATTTATCACAGCACCTTGGCATTCCAACATGAAGTTCAACCATAGTTTTATTTTATTGAAAAATCGTTTCAAAGTTATGGCATTATTGTTATATCCTATTCTCTTTCAATCTTCAAGCTCTGCTTTTTTGCAAATATTTATATCAAAATCTTTGATCTGGTTGAACATTTTGATCGTGTTTCTTGGGCCTGTGTGCTTTTTTTCTCAGAAGACTGTAAAGGAGTCTAGGACGTCAGAGCTCAACATTGAAATGAAATAAGTGAGAATCCAGCTATTCTCTTAAAAAAGATTTAAAACAAATATAAAATAATAATTAAAAAAAAAAAAAAAGATTTACAGTCTGATAACGCTGATGCCCTTCATTGCAGGGTTCTGTAATTCATTCAGCCTGACATAGGTCCACTTGGGACGTCAGGGGGTAAAGTACCTGTGCAAAGATGGACGAGAACTAAAGCCAGGGGAGAACAGAACAGAAAAGAATTGTAATTGTCTGTTTCATTTAAATGTTAGGAAGGTAGCAGAAAAGGCCTACTTTGAAAACTTGCAACCAAAAATATAATCAGAAAGTTAACAGATAACAATAAACTGCAGCTGGAGTTAGTGCAAAGGGAGATGTCCAGCCACATTTTTTCAAGGAAAAATTTGAAAGAAAAATCATGGGGGGGGTTCAGCTATCTAAACCATGGCAGCATAAAGCATTTGTTGAAATTTTCTTTCACTTCTTCTCTCTCTTCCTGATTCCAGAAAAGACCATTAATAGCACTAAATACATAAGTCAACATGGTATGTTCTTTTCCCTTCTTTACCAAAGGTGTCTAAAATAAGTCTTCTCAAGTATAAGGTTAAAAGGCAAAAGCTGTATCCCAGTATAAAAAAAAAAAAAAAATAAATCCACATCTAACTGAATAGCCAGCTTTCTTGGGTAGGTAACAGCAGGAGGCTAGGGTACCATACTGATGCAATGATTAAACTTGCTAACGAACTCATTAACCTGCCTACACACACTGTGTTGTTTCTCAGAGCTGTAACTGATAAAGACATTTGAAAGTACAAGTATTGCCATGGGACAGTAGAGCATCAATCCTCTTTTACTTGCCAAGCTCTACTTTGGCTGTAGTCCATCTCACTTAGACTTTTCTTTTTATTCTGCCACATATAAAACATCTTGGTTTTTATTTTCTACCTTCAGTTTTCAGGTGCTTCTAGAAAATTGATAAAATGTAATGGGTAAGACAAAAGACAGTAAGCTAGAAAGTATCAGATATCTTAATGAGGAACTTTGGAAGAAATTACTTAATTTATTTGGCATTCATATTCTTCACAGGGCAGATGATAACACCTTCCAGACTTACAGAGATGTGTAAGGGTTAATATTTGCCATATTTTTGAAAATATTTAAATAATGGCTATGCTGAAGCTGAAGAATAGTATTTGATATTGTTATTAATGTAAATAACGGATGAACTAACCACTGTGACAGTAGCTCTGTTTTAGTAAAATCTGAATACATCTGAGTGTAATATATATTTACTTAAGTGCTTTTAAATAGTAGCTGCTAACTCCTGAAATGAAAGGTGCTAGTCATAAGTCATTATTCTCATCCCTAAAGAACTTCTTTTAGCATACTTTGCTTCTGGAGGGTGTACACAGTGGCTAAATGTGTGTATTAGGTTGGATTCAAAAAAAGCTCAGGTGCTGTCTCTTCATGTGTGCTTCACTGCTAAATGTGTTAAATATTTTGGCACAAATACAGCAGTTGTCATTTGAGGGAGGCTTTTCCTGGAAATGGAAGAAAGGATGTAGATCTTCCTGGTGCCATAGATGATCTTCTCATCCCTAAAGAACTTCTTTTAGCATACTTTGCTTCTGGAGGGTGTACACAGTGGCTAAATGTGTGTATTAGGTTGGATTCAAAAAAAGCTCAGGTGCTGTCTCTTCATGTGTGCTTCACTGCTAAATGTGTTAAATATTTTGGCACAAATACAGCAGTTGTCATTTGAGGGAGGCTTTTCCTGGAAATGGAAGAAAGGATGTAGATCTTCCTGGTGCCATAGATGATCTTCCTATCTTGTGTCTTTGGAGTCATTACAGTTTATGCCAATAGCAGTGTGCCAATACCAAGAAAACAGATGAAAGTAGACCAAGGTTTTAGCCCAAGACCACAAAAAAAAAACCCAAACCCCAGATCAATCCAGATTCGTTTTTTTATAAATAAAGCCTTTCTTTCAGTTGGGATAAACTCACACCTTCCTTTTGTTCCACTGCTGAGGCTTCATTGAGGATTTGAGATGTAAAAGATCTATCTTCAGCCCAGCTTCACCCCCATTTCCATGCCAGTCTTTACCACTTGGTGATTTTTTTGTGCTCCTGGTACACCAGGGCCAAAGGACATAGATCAACATCATTTAATGGAGCTGGTGCTACTTTTGAACTACAATCCTTTGTGCAGCGAAAATGCAACAAAACAATCCTTTCAAATAGGGAAAAGGCAGAGGGGAAACTCGACTTTGTATTTCTGAAGTATCAGAGAGCTGGAGAATAAACAGACTTTCTGGAAAGCAGAGCATCTCTAAATTCATTGGTCCTTTCTCAGTTGAAGGAGCACTGGCTCAGCAGTAGCTACACTATCTCAGAAGTGAGACATCTGCCAATCAATCATTCAATAATAGTGAGTTCAGCACTAGCAGAACAGTTTGTCAGTTCAGTGCTAAAGCAAGTGGGGATTAAAAAAGTTAAAAGTAACATGGGGCTTGAGGGTTTTCTCCAGACACCACTGTTTCAAGACGAAGACTTGAACTGACTTCAGGATAGTGTCAGTGTCATATGCTAGACATGACTTTTGTATCTGACCCTTTTTATACTGTGTTTTCAAATGTGGGTGCTTTTTTTTTTTTTTTCACTTTCTGTTAACATACTGAGAGAGAAAAAAACAAGCACTAAGTAAATAAGGAATAAAAAAGAATAAGGCAAAGAGGGGTATAATATCACAATGAGATTTATTAACAGTCTGCTGATGCAAACAAAATTGGTGGTTTTCTCTTCGTCCCTAAACCCTTGACTAAAGAAATAAAGTTAAAGGCAGCTCAGATGATCTTCCCAGCCTTTACTTGAGAAAGGTGTAAAGTTTGAGGTATAAAGTTACAGGAGGGCATGTAGCTTGAGCCACTGGAAGCAGTGAGACTAGTTCACAAAATGAGGCCAAATAAGCTAAGTTCCTCCTCCCCAGGGCTATTTTCTGTGCTTCCGGCATCCCTCCCTCTGCTCCCGGCCATATCTCCTGAGCAGCAGGGAGGTGGAATAAGGAGATCATGGAAACAGAGTCAGAGCAGTGCAACAGCAAAATGGAAGCGACGTTGGCATCATGAATGTTTCCTCCATTGCCAGAAGCTGGCATAATGGGCTTAGAAGGAGAAGGGAGAGAGAGAAAGGAATACAGTAATTATCCACACAAATGACTGCAACAGGGATGGAAACAAGTAAAACCGAACACCTTATTATATTCTAAGCTGCTATTGTGTGCCAGTACTGTCAAGAACACTGCATATAAGGCTAAAATAAAGCCTTAAAATATGTAAAATTACCAAAATACGTATGATGAGCTCTGTGGGGAGGTCAGCAAATCCAGAAGAAATTCCTGCTATGCAAATAGCTCTAAAACCTTGTGGCAGTTGTGGAAACAGAGATTATTGTTTCTGCTTTACATAGAAATCCCCTTGTTTGCACCATACTTTAGCAAAGAAAAGGGAGAAACATCACTTCTTAGGCAAGGATATCTTTTATAAATGCACATCCATGCAGTGCAGTCTTCTAAACATTTCAGTTTTTAGCTCTGATTTCTAAATCTTCCAGGTTACAATATGTTTATGATATAACAGGCAAGATGTGATTATTGTATTTTTCCTCTATTGCCTTCTCTCAAAAAACCTGTGAAATGAAACATTACATGGGTAAGCTATCTGCATGCTTGATATTTTCATTCTATAAATGGAAAAAGGAAAAGATAAAAACAGAGAAAATTGTGATTCATGAAATTTCTTTGTTTTGCTGATCTTCTTATACCTTGAGTGGTACTTCTCTCAGTTTAAGAAAAATCACTTTTCATTCCAAGTTCCTTCAAACATGTAGCACTTTTATTGCAGGAGTGAAACATCACTTAGAAGCTGACTGTTTATCCAGATTCCCAATCTAGTTTTGTGTACTGCTGTTATTGTCTGAGCAATTCCCAAGAATTATACCACCTCTTTCCACATTTCTTTGAGAATGTTTTCCATCTCTGCTTCTATTTAGTCGTCAGGATTGTAACAGAGGAAAGGAGCAGATCCTGTGCTGGAGGGAGTGAGTTGGACTCGGCTGTTCAAAGTAGAATTGAGGAACTGTAGGAGCCAAAGACCTGACCCCAAGTTTTTCTCTTTGAAAATGGTTTCCAGGATCAATTTTCAGCTAAGTCTATCTAAGAATTACTACTAAGCTAAGAAATACTGCAGTAAATACATTTTTACAAAAACTACATTGAAATCTGTATTTCCATATTCTACCTTGCAATGAAAAAGCCATCAAAATTCATACTCTTTCCCTGTAGAATTTTTTCCGGTAATTCTTCATTTATGTAACCATACATACTTCTTTTTAAGCAATACTCTTTCCCTTGCCACTTCTGTCTCTCCAAATTATGCCTCATTTCTGTGTTTGTGGTACTACGAACTTGCTAAATGAAGACGTCTGAGGCTAGAAATTGTCTAAACCAAGATTCAGTGACAGGTGAGAGCATGACAGGCCTTTACCCACTTGCCAGTTCATATTCGTTGGCAAGAGAAAGATCTCACCCATGTCAGTATGCAGTAGTCAGGTACTGAAGGGCTCACAATTTCTTTACATAAGAACTTCCTGTAAATACCATCCAAAACTCAACTCCATTTAGCAATAAAGCTAAGCTGTGAGAGCCCTTGGGAAATCTTATTTTTCTATGAGCCTGAAAACTATAATTTCTGCTTCATTCTTAAGTAGAATAGGAGATCATATTTCCTAGCAGCTGCTGGAAGTGTAAAGTGATACTGTGACTTCTGGTCTAGGGTTATTCTTACATCAATCATAGTTTCTCTGAGAAGGATGGGGCAAGGCCAGTCCTATCAAGTAATTCTGTTCTGGAAAAGGCGCTGTCCCCTCCTTATCTTTGTCAAGCCTTTTGTAGTTCTGAGCAACCACTTTATTGCTCATAAAACTGAACATAATTACTTTGGCATTTGCAATATAATAAGGACTGATCTGCAGGGGATAGAAAGTCACCTATATCTTTTCTTCCATTGTAAGATGGAATCTGCCTTACATTTATTTAATGCCTTTCCAACATGTTCAAATCTACATATCTCCAAACATTGCTTGTTCATATATTTCATAAAAATGCATTTATTAAATCTGGGGGGGGGGAATCTATCTGCAAGCATTTCCATAATCAGATAGAATGCTGATAGGTACCTGGAGTGCCTGACAATTTATGGATGTTTAAGGGAGCTCAATTATGTCATACACTGCAAAATTAACAATACTCATAAGCAAAATATTTATCATGAAAGCACTGAAATACTTTCCTGGTCAAGAAAATAATGGTA
The DNA here is from genome assembly GCA_013400055.1 of Nycticryphes semicollaris. Lineage (NCBI taxonomy): Eukaryota > Metazoa > Chordata > Aves > Charadriiformes > Rostratulidae > Nycticryphes > Nycticryphes semicollaris. The sequence continues at coordinate 714,463 of VXBJ01006369.1, read as the reverse complement.
GGTGTTGTAATGACAAAGCATAAATGGTTCTGAACATTTCAAACAGAGCACCTGCAATATTTCTTATTTTGTAGGATGATGAAGAGAGCTGCATTACGAACCCTTCTCCTTCTGATGGAAAAGGATTTGTTTCTACTAAGGCTGCTGCCTCCATCACCTTAGTATGAAAAAAAAAAATATATATTCTCAGTTAATCCTGAAAGCTTTCAAGATGAAAGTCAGCAAGATGAATGAGCACAGAAAAACCACCATAATATGTGACCTTACTTTTTCCATACTTCAAAATGGAAATGAATCCTTGCCTTGAGTATCTGGAGATGACCACAAAAAGGGTAAAGGGAGATTAGGAAGATGGGATCTTTTTTTAAATTTAATTGTAGCTGAATGATTCAGATGTCCTCTTTCCTAATGAGAGATTCACAGAAAAGGAATCATTGATCTTTACCTATAACACTTTTTTTTTTCATATACATGTAGCTCTCCACAGAACCAACAAATTCTGAGAAGCATGTTGGCTTCGGGGTGTCTCATGTTTGCTTTTACTTTTAGGCTTTATATCTCTCGTGTAAGTATTGCTCCTGGGAGTAAGTTCTGGAGTCAAAAGAATAATGAAAAAACATGATGGTGAGGAAAGACTGCTATGACTAAGAGGAGCAGAAGACCACAGTGATATACAGCTTACAGCTCGGAGACAGGGTGGAGGTCACTTTGCCATTAAACTATCTGTGAGGTCATAAGAGGAAAGGAAAAAAAAGAAACAGAGAACTGGAAAACCCCACAGGACATTCAAGAAATTATGCTAATGTATACAAAAGAAGCGTGCATAGAAAAAGCTGGCTGTATGATTAAGGTCCAGCACATACCTGAAGGAGGTTTCGAAGGAAGGGCATGGAAATTTGAGATGAGATGACATCAGTGCTGGAGTAACCTGGCTGTTCTTCTGGAAGTGGAAAGCAAACAGTGGGAATACAATGAGATGGGGGGAAATCTTCTCTACATTGGAAATATCTAAAGATAACCTGGAAGTATTTTAGAAGGCTAACCTTCAGAAACTTGGTGCGGGACTCTCAAATTGGTCTCCTTAGCACAAATGACTGGTACAATTCTGCCAAGATATGTTACATGGGTTACCAGGAATATGACAAGATATAAATCTCTTGAAGACAAGCATTAGAGATAATTGAGAAATGGATGATACAAGGAATGATGAACTCACTAGCTGATACCGAATTCACATTCATCTGTCTCATCAAGATCTATAATTATATAAAATTACAAATTAAGTGTACTTTCATTAGGCTCACACGTAAAAGGAAATGGCTTTTCTAATGATACAAGTAAATTTGCACTGGAGGCCCCTCAGTACCTGAGCCAAATCTTTTCTGGCAGCTTAAAAAGGGCCCCATTACCTTTTTAAGGTGAACTGGAAGAGCTGAACCCCACACTAAATTTGAAAGTACATTAAGCAGAACTAATTACACTGAAACCTCCCCTCAACCTATCTCTTGTTTTCTCTCTGCCTCTGGGGCTCCTGTGTCTCATTTGTGAAGTAAATTAAGGCCATTGTTCTAGGATGAGCCACTTGTTAAGCCTCTTGAGCTCAGTCTTGTGTAAAAAAGTGGAACACTGTAAAATTTAAATAAATAAATAGACTTATTTTGTCTCTGCTTTTGCATAATAATCTCATTATTCTCTGTGAAACACTGCTCCTACCCCCACAACTCATGTTGTTTAGCCAAACAATATAAAATATATTGAGAGAAGAGTAAAAGAGAGGAACAAAAATATTCCTCTGAGTTGCATGGGTTCTTTTCTTTGCATGAAATGGCTGCAAGACCCCTACCTGATTGTAAATCCTGGGGCCAAATCCACCAAAACCTCGAGTGAACACTTAACACAGAAATAATTGCAGTCCATTTGTGTTTCTGCTGGGCAGCCCCACCAGTGAGACTGGAAATGCTTAATGCTAAGCGCTTCATGAAATGTTTACCTGGACTGGACTGCTGTGTAAAATGGCCCCAAGGCTGAGCTCTGTTTGACTGGCATGGATTTGTTATCTTCGTTTAGTAATAGGTGGAATTAGGTAGCCTTCTACAAATCCTCTTAAAACAGTTTTCCTTATTTTTAATTATAATTCAATGGCAACTTTGTCATGTTGCAGAAACAAACATCTGAATCTAAAGAAATGCCAACATTAATGAAGGTAATACCAATTTTGGGGCCTCACCAACTGTGTTGTCAAAAGCATTGCCTTGTGTATCTCAGCAAATTGCATTCATGGAGAATCATCCAGCAGCACAGAGCCCTTCAACTCATAGCTGCATGCAAAGCATGAGGAAAGATGAGAAGACAATGGATGAGTGAAATCATCGGTGAGATTATTAAAGTAGTACTTAGAAGGATGGAAACTTAAGGGATTGTAGTTTTGCCACTGTCTTCACCAGAGTCAAGATGTCATCCAAAAAGTCTAAGTCAATTAAAATATGCTAAACAATTATGTCAATCAGATTACTGTAGATTTAAAAGAAACACATAAAATCTGATAAAATATGTCAATCTCATGTATAAGAGAAATTGTTTCACTTTCTTAGATATTGTAACTGTAGGCTGCAATGATGAATTAAAAGGGGGGAGGAAAAAGGAAGAAGATATTTATAAAACCATAATGTCAATATTTTCTAATTTATTGGCATCTTTTGCACAGCTTTAAAATACCCTACTTTCCTATGGAATTTACCCTGAAACAAAACAAATATCATAGCTGCAGAATCCTTTATAACACAGAGATATCATAGGGAAGCAAGGGTCTCTAAAAGGTTGGTAAATCAAATATGTATCAGGCATCTGTCTAATTCCATTAAAATAGAGTTTTAGAAAAGATGACTTTAAAATAATCCCTTTGGATCAATTTGCAAGTAAATCCTCTTTTGCCACACCCTCCTCAGGTTGCATTATGCAGCTCATTTTCTTCCTGTAATCCCATCTGTCTCCTGTGTACTACAGATTAAACAAAACAGAGAGTTATGAAAGCAAGGAGATAAAACTGAATAGACAATTTGCAAATGTGAACTGAATCAGTGAAGGTACTGGATATAAATATTGCTTCAGCTGAGGACATATTAATTTTGCCTGCTTTCAGATGGAGAGAAACATTGTGAAGGAAAACAAAAGTCAAGGTATGGAAGGATAAAGGGAGAGAAAGGGGTGTGTCCATTTATTCCTCATGCAGAACATAAGGAATGCTGTCAATATTTAAAACCTTTTTTTCTTACTGCTAGGAACAGAGTACTATCAGCAGCTGATCTGGAAACAAAACATTTCATTTTTCAACACAAACCCAGATTTTCCCCTTCCTAAGTGCCAAAAATGGTCTGTGCAAATATGCTTTACTCTCAGCAGTGTGCAGATGAGCAGCAGGCAGCTTCTTGTTTCTGTGTACCGTGTCTGAGAAACTCATCATTTATTAATAGCTCTTCTGACAGAGTCACCTGGAGCCCCTTCATTTCCCCTGACTACTTTAAATCCAGATTTGTCCAATGGCCCCTACAATTAAAGAATGAAATTTGAATTCTTTTTCCTAAAAAATTGTGTTTAGGGCTTACATTTTTGCAGCTGTCCCCTAGCAGAATTAGTTTTCTTTCTCCTCTCCAGAAAGATCTCATACCTTTTTTTTCCCCTCTGAGGAGAGGAATGAACAGGCCATTATCATAGCAGAGAGCACCTTCCTTTTCTTGGACTGGAGCAGCAAGAGATGGAGAAATGTGTAGTGGTCTCATTTTTCTATAAGGGCCTGCAACTCTGCCTCAGCTCACAGAGATCAGAGGTGCTGGGTGACAGGAAAGTGAGAGAAAGTCCCATCTTACTACTTCTTTTGGAAAATAAGAAAGAAGTGGAAAGAAAGTGGAAGGGATTCTCAAGAACTTTTAAGGATTTAGGGTGTTTTTTTCTTCAGATAATATGTGTTAAAGCCAAAACATTCTAAAAAAATCAGTCTAAACACACTTCTAATTTTGTAACATAAAGGAAGCTCATGAATAACAGCTTTTATGTAGTTAGAAAACCTGACTATGGCCTTCAATAGATACACATGCTTTAATTTCTCAAACTTTTATGGGAAAAGAAAGTTTCATAAACATTTTTTTTTCTCCTAGTCTTCCAATGAGTTTGCCCCTTGTGGATATCAGGGCCAGAGCAGTTGAAAAATGATTTTTCAACTGAAAAGGATTTAAATTTTTAATTTAAAAAGGATTTTTCACCTCTTTCCTTTGCCTTTTTTTTTTTCTATAAATGAACCATCAACAATCTAATCACTGGTTTTAGACATCTTTTTGTCATGCAAGAAAAGACAGCAATACAGCTTTACATCTACATATGTTTATTTAAGTTGTTGGCAAACTGTCCTGATTCAGTGCTCTTTTCATACCTGTATGATGTCTGGGATCACCACTTGGGTGACTGATTCTTAAGCACAGTCTGCTTTTTATTGTTGTATTTAATGTCATAACATTTATAAATAGAAATAGCACCCCAGACAGGAAAATGTTATAGACAAAGAGGCATTGAGAACTTAATATTACCTTTCCATATTCTCTGTGAAAAATTGTGTATATAGAAACACAAAGCCCCATTCTTCTACAGATCTGGCCTTTTTCCTGACAGAGGGAGGAAAATGTAAACCACAGCTAGCTGTTGACAGCCTTTATATTTACTGTTCCCCTGATCTGTTCCTACTGACTGCATTTCCTGTATGTACAAAGCTGACTATGGCCAAAGCCCTGTGTTGTAAGTTAGTTTATATGAATAAAGGTAATACAGTCATCTTGTTTGGTGAAGACTAGGCTAAATGGGTTTCTTCATAGCTTAGCAGCTGACTAGTTTCATTTGCATGCTCAAGTTATTTAATATCTCTGAACTCTGTTTTTCTCAATCTTAAAATAGGCATGGGGTTTTTAGGTAAGTGTTTTGGTCTGACATCCAGCCAGTTTAATGCTGAGAAGAATAATTTGATGGATTGGAGAGTTTGCATTATTATTCAAATATAGATGCCTTGAAATGAACATCTCTAAAAATGACATACAGTTGCTGTTGAGTTTGGAGATGATCTTAAGAAGTGTAATAATAATGATGATGATGGGAATTTTGTCTCTTCGAGGACTTGTTTCTCCATGTTATTGTAATTGTCATTGTGTTTTTAAGCAGTTGCAACACTGATTTTGTGGTCTCCATGAGATATACAGGGCTACACAGGATTATAAATATTGTTGCTTTCTTTCTCCTTTCCTATTCCAGAAAGATTCTCCTACTCGGGTTCCTTTTCATCTATGCTACAGCAGAGTGATATATCAGGTTGGTGGAAGAACATGGGGTGGGCATCCGCAGATTCAGGAGACACATGGAAACTGCATATAGCATTTCTGACCAAGAAATTTTTGAAGGGGAAACGTATTCCTCAAATGAAATAACTAAGCTAGCACTGAAGAATTCCTAGCTTTTTCAGACATTCCCTATGAAGTGACTAACAACGTGCCTAATTCTCCACATTTGCCTGTCTTTATCACTCTGTCAGAAACCATATTATTTTACTCTATTCTTTGTCTTCTTTAAATCATTGTGTGTTTAGTGGGGAACTTCTTCCTATGTGCATACCCAATGAACGTTTCAGCTCAGTTTGTGGTTATTGGGTTTATACGTGTTTGGATTCACCTAAAAAGTGAATGAGCAAGTGTTCGTTTTAAATGAGCATTTTTGCTGAAATCAAGCTCAGACTTCCAAAAGAACTGAATTTTATTGACTATTAATTTCCAAATAGGCTATACTGAATGCCATTAAAGGCAAAAAGAAGAACTAAAATCTGCAGATGCTAGGTCAAGGAGAAACTGATTTTTTAGTTTTTCCCTTCTGCTGATTCATCCAACTGCTATGGAGATTTCCATGATATGGGAGAAGACAAGAAAACACATTGATCCATTTGTACATGCATCAGATACCACTATCAGCTGCAGGTAACTCCTTCACTCTACCTTTTAAAGTCTAAACCTCATACATAAGAGTTCTCACCTGGTTAAATGCACCTACCTCTATAGATTTCAACCAAACCCAGCACCAGGCAAAGTACCAGTGGTATGGCTTTACTTCACTAATACCACATTTCATTATCTTTTCTGGAAATGTTACTTTTCATTGATGAGATTCTGCCTTTTTAGTCCATTCTTATTACTGGCAGGAACTAGCAGTTCCTCTGTTATTCTTTTCTCTAGAACTCTAGAGTTCTCTCATCCAGGATCACCAGCACCTGGGCATTGTACTTAGCATTATACACCTGTAAAGCATAGTTGGGATGTCTTACATAATTAATTTATTTTCTTTGTCCACATCTCCTCCATTTGCCCTTTTTCAGCTGCGCGTTAAAATAAATCAATATCCTGCTTTGTGTGAAATATCACAAAATACAAATAAAGCGCAGCAAAATGATTCAGAAAGAGGATTAAGATTTCATCATAAGATAAACCTTCCTGGTTTAATAACTTTTTATTGTTATGACATTCTCTTTCTATTTTTATAAAAAAGAAAAAAATATGAACTCGGCTCCTAACAGCTGTCGGCAACCCGTACTTCACTCATCTATGGGAACTGGCCCGAGATTGTTTCTATCAGGCACATAAATTGCAAATGAGAAAGTTTTATGACTTTTCTCCTTTCCCACCAGTTTCTCAACTGTGTCTCTAATTTTCATGTGATGTCACAGTTGTTTCTAAGACTAACATCCTTAATGCTGAAAAAACTGGATACACTGGCTGCTTTGCCCTGCCTGAAATAGGAGAATAAGGAACAATTCACGTACGCTCATCCTTTGTGTTAGCCACTGAAATACAACATTGTGCACATAACAGTCTTGGGTAATACTCTTGATTTCTGCTTTCCTCTGGCCTCTAAAGTACACTGGCATACTCACACAGAAGACTATGATGCAAAGGGATGCTGTTAAATCTTGCAGGATTTTAATTGCTGAATAAAATCAGAGGCAATGAGCCTGGCTGAGTTAGTGATTTTCATGTCTCCCTCTAGATGAATGGCATATCTAGCAGTCCCACCTGCTCATAGCCAAAGGCATTTAAAAATTCCATAAATGTGGATACCTAGGTAATTGCCTTGAGTCCTCAGTATAATACTGATGATAATAATAATGTGAGTACAAGAAGGTATATAGTTGTAGCGTGCTCTTAGTGATACTGTGAAGTTTGGTTACCAAAGCCTCCATGTTCCCTAGGATTTACTTAAGGAAAAAGCTGATTCTTTGAATGAATACATGAGATACTTGCCAGTATTTTCCCAGGTGAAACCAACCACTTCCTTGCTGTGTTTATAGTAACTGTATTGTCTCTAGCAATTCAAAAGGCATAAATATTTAAATTTATTTAATATTTATGGAGAATTCTGAATTAAGTTTTTAGTTACTGTCTCAATGCTTTGTTACTATGTGTAGATGAGGCATATTATGTAAAGACAGATTTAGAAGAATTTTAAAAATGTAGGTTCCTAAGAATCGTTTAGCAAATACCTAGAGAAAATGTCAGGATACGGAAACTGAAAGATTGTGGCAGCTGGAAAACTAAAGAAATTTTAGACTATGGTTAAAAGGAAAGCCAAAAAGTCAATCACAATTGTAAAAGTTGCTGCAAGAAAGCACTGCATATGACAAAGGAAAGGGCATACTCAGAATATATCAAAGAAAAAATAGGAGCAGGACATCTTAGAGACGATGTAATGTTTTCCTGTTCTTATTTTGCTGCAGAGTGCAAATAAAGAAATGACAAATGGGAAGCTTTTAGGACACCTCAAGTTTGTGCAAGAAAATTTAACAAGAGAGAATTAAAAAAAAATAAATAAGATGCATATCACGATTAGATATAAACAAACAACAAAATAAAGTTACATATCATGATAACAAAATGCTTTTTGAGACGGCATGACCCTTAGAGATAAAATTAGAAGGCCCTAGATATTTCACTGCTTTCAGACCAGCCAGTAACAATGAAGAAAATCACCCCCATGAGAAAAAGGAGGGGAAAAAATGGGAAAGAGAAGTGAGAAATTAAATTTCATCTTTCTCATGGAAGGCTTTTCATATTGAGATATATGTCTCAGCCTCTCCCAAGTGATCACAGTCAAAATTCCCCCTCTGTGTGTGACTACTTTTCTGCCAGGTGGAGCAACACACTACCTCGGCTGGATTTTTGCAGTGAAGTGGTGACATCCGGTGACTTTTCCCCCGTTTTCGGTGAATTTAATCTGTTAAGGCAGTCCACCTGTTGTGGCTTTTCAGGAGCAGCCCTTGTTTTTTCACAGTTGACATTCCTCATCCCAGACAAATGCTGATAAATACATTGATGTATTGGTCCCTTCCTTTGATACATCTGTTTCCTCTTTTGTGGACTGACTCCCTTCTGCAACAGCATTGTTCATCAAATCATAGAATCACTTATGTTGGGAAAGACCTTCAAGATCATCAACACTGACAAATCCAAGACTAAACCACGTCTCTCAGCATCACAACTACACATCTTTTAAATACCTCCACTTCCCTGGGCAGCCTATTCCAGTGCTTGACAACCCTTTCAGTGAAGAAATTTTTTCCTAATATCCAAACTAAACCTCCCCTGGTGCATTTTCAGGTCATTTCCTCTTGTGCTATTGCTTGTTACTTGGGAGAAGAGACTGATAGCCACCTCACTACAATGTCCTTTCACATGGTGTAGAGAGAGATAAGGCCTCCCCTCAGACTTCTTTTCTCCAGGTTTAACAATCCCAGTTCCCTCAGCCACTCCTCAGAAGACTTGTTCTCTAGATCCCTCACCAGCTTTGTTGCCCTTTTCTGGACACACTCCAGCAGCTCAATGTTGTTCTTGTAGTCAAGGGCCCAAAACTGGACACAATATTCAAGCTGCCGCCTCACCAGTGCCAAGTACAGGGCGACAATCACTTCCGTAGTCCTGCTGGCCACGCTGTTTCTGATACAAGCCAGGATGCTATGAGATTTCTTGGCCACCTGGTCACACTGCTGGCTCATATTCAGCCGTCTGTCAACCAACACGCCCAGGACCTTTTCCACCAGGCAGCTTTCTAAAGCTTCCTTTTAATTCCCTCTGTTCAAATGAAACCCATTGTCCAAATGTCTTTTCAGGACTTTCTACATAAAATATTCAAGAATAGACAGGTTGTTTAGAACGACAAACATAATTTCTGCCATGTGTTGCGAGGATGGAGTAGTAGGGTCATATTCCAGCCATAGAGATTGATTTGCTTTATGAATTCTAAGAAGAATTTTAAGGAATTCAAGAGTGATCTAAGAGAGCTAAGGTGAGTAGAGGAGGTGATGACTCAGAAGTCATTAGAAAAGAAATAAAAATGCAACACAAAGTGTAAATAAATCAGTTATAGCTAAACTGACTTTTTAAATGAAGGAAGCCCTGTCATGGTGAGTGACTTGGTAAAGATGTCAGCTCTGTGCAGTAAAGGAAACAAGATAGTACTATCATGCCTATTGACTATATATGCTCCTCTGTTTCAGGGAAAGATTCTCCTGTGAACGAATCGAATACTGACTACCATATTCACCTAGTCTTCTTCCCTGCAGACAGCCATATGGCAGCAGAGCTAGAAAGCCTTGAGGAACAATTACTAGATTAGTACAGGAACTTGTACAGAGAAGTTCATTTGACACTGTCTCTTAAGTGATGTGCAACAACATGTTCCGTTTGCTTTATTGACAACTATGCATGGAAGTAAGAAGTATTAGGCATGTAGTGAGAGAGCCATAAGGAGGCAGCAGGGCTTCTTGGACTGCATGGCTCCTGGCATGGAACCTTCACTTGGGTTCCTTCCAAAATGGAATCTGCTCTGGGAGCACCAAATCACTCTCAGAACTGAACCGAAGGGCAGTCAGAGGATCCACTTCACTGCTGCCCCACTGATGTGCAGCAAACCACTCATTTGGACAAAGCCCAAGCATCCGCCCATTCTGTCTTCAGAGAGTGTAGTAATTTGTCACTTTGCATAAATAATGGGATAGGGCATTTTCATACAAATGAGTTTTGAGCATCTCTGTGGAACAACAACAAAAGGAAAAAAGTTAAAGCAGCTCAGTAGGAAATGACAGGGAATCTGCCTAGAAATGACACTAGGAGGTTTCACATTATCAAATAAAACTGAAGTTACCAGAGTAACCCAGAAAGAGCCAGCCCTAAAATTCCCTCCATGTAGCACCTCAAAGCAACACTAAGGGTAACGCTCACAGTAGCTGAAATCTTCTCTTGATTTTCATCTCATTTATCCCAATGGAGCAGCATGGGGCTGAGTTGTAGGAATCCTTATTTCCACCAGCATTAGGAGGATCAAGATCTTGTTTTGCAAATGCAGGAAATCTGACATTTGGAGTTTTACAAAGAGCAGTCAGTTAGCTACTGCTTTGTGACAGCTTTTATGTATGCATCTAATGAATGGTAGAGAACGATTACGATGAGGGCATGGAAGTAAGCATGGGTGTTATAGCAATAAATAAGAGCTGATATAAATCAGTGGCATTTTATTGACTTCATTTCTGCTGGCCTGATTTAAATCAAATATGAATTAGGCCCTAGGGCCTTGCAGAAAAATCCCTGGGTCTGAATCCTGCTGTCTTGACTCAGACAAATTTTTCCTAAATTTCAGTGAGAGTCATGGTTGAACAAGGATTTCAGGATGCTGATATCATGTAACACAAAAAATAGCTCTCTCATCATCAATCCATTTAGATTTGAAATGTATCTAAATGTTTTATGGAAATTATCAGCTTTAAAATTGTTCCCATTGCGTTTTTAATACTGAGGCATTTTTCACTCTTCATATGTTCAAAAATGTAAGCCACATTCCCCAGTGTAAAATAATCAGAAGCATATGTAAAAAAACCCCAAGTATAATAAATAACTATTTTTTTGGTGTCACCTAAAATGTAGAAGTTGCATATTAAATACAAACACAATATATCAATGGATTCATAGGTACACAGCACTGTAGGTGAGAAAATCAAGTAATATGAGCTTTCTTCATTTTTCTTTCTTGTTGCTTTTCTTTTGGTGTTTTCAACACAGCCTCATTAACTTTGCAGGAGTGTCAGACACCGAACAGAACCACAGGTTAAAATAATTACTATCTATGGGAAAAGAACCAAAAAAAGTACACCAAAAAGGCATGAATTTTTTCAGAGACCCTGTTGTCTCAGGGTTATGTACTTCCTAAGGAAAAGTAACTGCATTGCTTTGGAAATCACAAACCAGGGCATGAGTATAATTTCATATTGCAGTAAGACTGCTAAAGTGATCTATTTTTATGAGCTTCTGTCTCATTTTCAGGAGGCCTTCCATATCTATGTGTAAGGGAAGGATGGCAGGTTAGACCCAAAAGAAGCATACAGCATAGCACTTCTTGCCTTGCTCTGAAATAGCAACGTTCATAAGCTGGTATCAAACATGGGAGCACATTGAATCTTCCATTACACCATTTACCATCATACTACCACCTGCAAGGAAATGGGAGCACAGAAACTGCCTTCAGACCTGGGCACTTCAGGTCTGCACCACCCCTTAATTAGATTCAGCTGCAAAAGCACCAATTAACCCTAATAAGGAAAAAAGCTGTTAGGGCAGGAGGTATATAACCACCTCAGCTGCTAGGCTTTCTGGTTTGGGATTTCTACCTGTACTTTGTTGTGAGGAAGGTTATTTGTTCTACACTTGAAGCAGAAAAGGTATTTTCCATTTTTAGTCTTTGAAATATGTGGGTGTAAATAAGCCTTTGAGGGTGGCAGGCTCAGGTTGTGTCTATCAGGTTTTCATACAGGAAGTGACTTGGACAAGAGAAATAATCAAGTTAAATGGGATTGAAGTTTCTGTTTGGTTGTTGTGGGGTTTTTTTTTGGTTTTGGTTTTTTTTTTTTGGGGGGGAGGGGGATGGATAGAAGGTAAAAAGAAAAGAAAACCACTCTGAATAACCAGCAAATTAATTTTAATCCTGGAGTAAGTGTTTTGCTTTCCCAGTGGAGGAGGAGATTGTGTTCAGAAGTAAATTTGTATGAATTTCAAAACAAAGCTCTATATTCCTGCATGAGAAAATGAAAGATTTGTTTTCTAAGTTGTCTTTTTTTTTTTTCTGTTTCATTGCAGCTTCATTGTGTTGAAATTGCTTGACCAGTTGTAGACTCACAAATTGATTCAGGCAAATGCATGTGAGGGTTTTTTCTATGAACAAACTAGCCTTCTGAAAAAAGTTTCATATTTCTTCTTCAAAGCACATAGAAAAAATACTGCATTTGATCTTTGACTGAATAAGTGGCTCTGAGGAAGTCTGAGGGTCCTCTGCTTCCACTGAAGCCCTGAGATCATGTTCTGATAGTCTGTAGCATTTCACATGGTGAGGTTGCCCACTCATGCTAAAAAATTTATTAGCTTTTTAGCCTGTTCCTAGTGCTGGGGCAGCAGCATGGCTCTGAAATGCCTGTTGTGTGCAAAAGTGCTCTGTTCATGTACGTGTGAGGAAACTCACTGGCTTCTGTGTACTGCAGTATCTGTAGCCAGTGCTTTTCTGGTAGCGGAGGGCTTTGCAGTTTGTGTTAGGATTGAGCAGCTCAAAGAAAGGGGTGAAAATATTTAAACTTTGTTTCTTTAAGACACTGCGAGACAGAAAGAGTTGTAACTCCAAACAAGAAGCTTTGTATAAAAACTTACTTAGAAATTTACATACAGGCAAAGGCAATCCTGCCTGTATAGTCACAAAACCCACATTTCTGGAAAGAAAACTCCTGAGTTTCATAGGGCCTATAATTATGTTTCAGCAGAAAAGTTTAGCAAAAGTCAATAGACTTGGCAGAGAAAAGCCACAGCCACAAAATGGCTTCTCGGAGGAGCCAGCTCGGAAGTTGCATCCCCTCATTCAGAAACCTGGCCTTCTAAGAGTTGCTTCTTGCTGTCCCCACCCAAGTCCCCCTCCTGGGAACATTTGTGTGTCTTTTGAGGCCTGGCCCTGTGGATCTTGCTCCAAAGAGAAAACTCCAATTTAATGTGTTTTGCTTTGGCTGTGCTAGGCAACCATGGAGACTATCTTGCAATTCCCCACGGGCCTGAGCCCCAGCACAGTCATTGCCATGTCACTCAGCTGTCATGTTTTCAGATCAGCCCCTTTCTGCCCCTCTCTTTCAATGCAGGTTATTGTTGTCGTTGATATTCCCTGCTGTCACTCAGCACTAGGATGAGAGCCAGCAGAGTCAGGTTTATTTTGCTGCTTAGCTTTTTCAGAAAAGTGCATATGAGCCAAAGACCAGTATTAAGCCTGCAGGAACTGATTTTAAAGCAGTGATTGATGTAGCCTGATCAGAAATCCTGCTTCAACTTCACAAACATCATAGGTGTGCAAAATGCAAACTGCAGAGGAGGTCAGGGCGTTGCAGTTGAGTGTCAAAGTTGCCTGTGAAGATAAGAAGAGAAGGCAGCGATGCTGATGATGGTGGCAGCAGTGGGCTGTCAAGCCTTGGTCTCTGGCATGTTACACAAACAGCAATCTGTGTCATAGTCCTTGTGTGCACCTGCCAATTCTGTAAACTTTACTGAGGAAGGGTTTCAGATGGTTTCTTGCTGTTCTGTGAGGATTTGGGCTTCTTAGAAAAGTATGTTGGATTATTTTTTCTTTGCAAGGCTGTAAAAATTAATTGATAATGAAAGGTAACTACTGAAGTCAGAAATAAAATATATATTAATTGGTACGTTTGCTTCAATTAAGTTAGAATATCTTGGTATAATATTGTCCTCTGGGTTCAAAAAGAAAGGTGTCTTTTATGTATAGAATAAAGCCATCTTTGGTAATTACCATTTACTTAGCCCTTAAGTAAAAACTGTTGAAGAAATGAGCAGAAGTCAATGGCGTTTAGCAGAGTGGAATGATTAATCCTGAATTAGGTGGCTTAGGAATGGATATACATGATCAGTGTTTCAAGTGAGTGAAGGGAAAAAAGCTAGCCTAGCCTAAAATTCAAAGGAGAAGCAGGAGGATATGCAGAGAAGGAATATTTTAGCCAACGGGGGTAAAACACCATTGTTGACGAAGGTGAAAGCGGAACAGGATTTTGCAAAAATAACTGGTAAAAAGTTTACCTTTAATAGCAATGTTTGTAAAGAAATACCAAGTGACGACAGTCTTCCCTGTTTCTTGCAACTTTAGACGACGTGCATTTAATTCCTGCACTGTCTGGGTGAAGGTCATAAATTCTGCTTGTGATCTCAGCCCAATTTTTGCAGATGAGATAGGGGCACATGTTTCCAGGTGTATGGACGATGGCCTGACCTGTAGAAAACTTCACCCTGTTCTGAGGCTGATACATGTGCTAGGCTGGGATGACCCAAGATGTTCATCTCCTTGACATTTCACTTGAGTAACAGAAATCTTTGGATTATACATTGCTCCAGATTGATAGTCACTTACATCCATTACTAGGACACGTAATATCCATCACTACTAAATATTCAGAAAACCTATCTAAAGATGAAAATGTGAGCTGAGAAGAAGCTTCTAATGTTAGTGTGTGTAATCAGCTAAGATGGTGTTGGGATTTGAGTATTTTAAGCCTTAATATACAACAGTGCTTTAGTGATTTTTTTGGACCTCTCCACACAGTTCTAGGAAAACCATGCAATTATTTGTGGACAACATAACACACCCTTGAAGAATAATCAAATGTTTTCAGCCATAGGCATAATGCATGGCAGCACAGCTTCAATATATAGTACCCACGGGTGGATTTTGTAGGATCATACCACTTAACTCTTCTGTTTGGAGTGCAGCAGTATAATTGTCTAGGCTGGGAGGTCATTTCCAGTCAAGAATGTTGGCCTTCTGGTGAAAGAGTGGAGGGGGAGGGCTGACCCATGTTTCATTCAATAGGATGAAAGTTCTGAAAAGCAAGGGGTCTTTCTTAGCAAAAAATTGGTTTACAAGTTAATTAATCAAAATGAGTCAATTTTTATTTCTGAAGTATGACATGAAACTCTGTCAATAGTGATATGGCTCAGTGATATGTCAGATGCCTGACAGCCAACATTTTGTCAGCTTAAATACTGGTTTTCTCCTAAGACCAGTCAAAATGATGGGAGGGCCTGGATTCAGCTGAAAGCAAGCTCCAAAGAGGGAGAAGTGTTCCAACTGCCTAGGAAAAAAACAAGAATGCTGCACAAAATCTAAATTTGCACAGAATCTGAAGCAGCTTAAAGGGACCATTTTATCTATGTCAGGGTGTTCTTCATCCACAGGCAGTTCCTCTGCACAGAAAAGATGCCCCTGCTCTGAGGGCAGAGCCTTCCTGACAGTGTAGTGCCTTGGGATGGAAAGGTGGGGTGATGCCATAGGGAACAGTGGGCTGGGAGGAAATGCATGACAGTCCTCCTCATAATAATAGGTTTCTCTACAGTGCAAGAGAGTGGGAAGTATGTAATTGCAAATGAGCACAGATACTATTGAGATGCACTTTCTTCCAAAATACGGAGGTCAGAGTGAGACACAAGATCTATGTCCCTTAGCTGGCTAGATTACATAGCTTAATGATAGAGTCTAACATTAAAGTGATATGTGGGGGTGGGGTGGGTGGCGGCAGCAGCGGTGGTGGGTGAGGAAGATGACATTTTTTCCTTGGCATACAGAAAATAGTTTTCAGTGGCAGTCATGTTCAGAGCATGCTCTAAGGCCAAGGATCATGTTGGTTCTAGTGACAGCAGCCACCTCCCTATAGAAAGGTAATACAGAGACTCTGAGTTCCCAGTGCTTTTGATTTGTATTGCTGCCTTGATTCTTCTTGGTAGGTCAGGTCTGCTTTTTGTAGGGGCAACAATTTTATGTTAACGTGGAAATTTCTTTCTTCCCTGAAATGGGACTGTTGCCACATGCATGTGATACTTTACATTTAGCTCTGTAAAAGACCTCACAGCTCCCTTAAGACCCTGCCTTAGAAAGGCATCTCATTGCCACAGTTTCATTAATTTGCATGAGATCACCCATCCAAGCTTAGGCGAATTTGATTCAGAGACTGAGCTATGTTCTATTGGTGTTAGTTTTTTAATGATCACTCAGATAGATTTTGAATTATTTGCTTTTTATTAATTTGGGCCATGATTTATTGTACAAATCTTCCCATTCTTAAATCCATGCATTAATTTCTGCTTTCTGGGAGACTTGAGTTCTGAGAGATGAAGAGTTAAAAGTAGCTACGTTAATCACTTAACATTTTTGGCAGTTTGTAAAATTCTGAAACACCTAAAAAATTCTTTTCAGTTACGGTTCCAAGCAGCCCTTATTCAGAGAGTAACTTCAATGAAAATGCTGAGAAATGTAGTTTTACATTCAAAAATACAAACACAGAATATTTAATACATTTTTACTTCCTCATATTGGTATATAAACCTAAATAAAGAATTACCATGAGAAATATCTCTGAAAGAGAACAGTCTGAGTACCTCTCCTTTTAGCAAACCACAGTTTGACTGAACATTTAACAGGTTGCCTCCAGCTAAAGTATGCCATTACTGTACATGGGATGAAATACAGCAAAAACCTCAAACCCCTGTGATTTAGAGCATTTACATATGCAGGGATTTCCCTTTCTTTTGAGCATGGCTGGTTTGTTAATTTGCTGGTTGACAGGAGAAGTGTTATTTTATTTTTTGGTTGTGGTGGATTAATGCCTCTGCTGAAGTGAGAAACTCTAAGCAAGATGAGACTTAGAGAAAGTACCACATCTAAACTGCATTTAGTGACAGTATTAAGAAAGATAATTGTGGAAATAACAAGGAAATATTGATGTTAATGTTTGAGCCTTTGTCCGACATGCCTCAAGAGATTGAATTTTCTGCTTAAATTAATATCAGAAGAGATACAGTAATTATTTAATAGTATTTAGAAATTAAGCTGAAGATATTTCATGGATTTGGTTGGTTTAAAGTTAATACTATTTCAAGAAGATCATTGTTCTCTTAATTAAATGTAATTCTAACAGCTGAGTAAGCTATGACAACTATATACATCTTTTTACATTGCAGCTTTTTTTTTTATTTTTAAACCTCCTCCCTTATTCTTTAGGAGATAAAAACAATAGGAGTCTCCTGTGTTTCTGCTTTTGCACCAGCTGAAAGGCACAGATCAGTGTTATAAAGCATCATGGAAAAATCCTATCAGCCTTCTGTATAGACTTTGGATTCTCTGCAGAGCCTGACGACATGAGGAGAGGTAAGGAGTTAGATAGCAGCTCATGGGAGTCTTTCCTGAGCTGGGCAGGACAGGTTCTAGAAAGGCAGTTGTTTTCAGATTTACTAGCTTAAGTGTACATCTGGGATGGGTGTTAGCCTCTGTATTATCCCCTCTATCTGACTGACCCTCCTGAACTGCTTCTCAGCATTCCTGGAGCAAATAGGAGGCTGTCCCTTACCCGCTCCACAACATGCATCTTGCCATATTTACACCTGCCAGGACCATGCAGCTTCCCACAGCTCAGCATGAGGGGCCTTCAGCTTCTGCCTATTGCTCACAACAGCCCACCATCCACCTCCCACCTGGCTCTGCATATAAGTACCCTGACTTGTTATTCTTGGAGATTTCTCACAGATGTGAACATACAGAATGCAAGATTTGACCCTTAATGCTGTATCTTTGCTGTTTTTACCTCTTTGACTGCATTGTTAAATGGCTAGCCTCTTCTGGGGTCTTGTGAGAAATACATAAAGGAGCTTTTAGTCATTTAATGTGCAGCTTTGCTGCCTCATGAACTGCTTGCATTGAGAATCGAAACAGAGAAGACTGTTATTGCGGAGAGTGCCTTTCCATTCTCCCAGAGCAAAGTCAGAAGCTCTTCCATGTAGCCAGTGGGAGGGTTACATTTAAAACTCATGAAGACAACCCTGAAAAGACTAGATTAGTTCTGATGTGTTATTCCAGCCTTTACCCATTATACAAGCACCAGATGGTTCATAGTGTTATTTTATTGACCTACAGGAAGTGATAGAAGAGGTGTTTTTTGTCACTCCTACTCGCTACAAAACCTATAAAAGTTGCTTTTAGCTGTTAACTAGTGACTTTAAATTAGGTATCTGTCTTGTTTAACGAGGAGAGGAAAAGATTTTTTATTTTTTTTAAATCAATGAAAGTAGGGTTTGTAAATTCGTAATCTGAATCCCCTGGGCTTCTTAGGTAGGATAGTCTTGTAGACAGCAAGAGCCATATGGAAATCCTCGAGGTAATTTCATGCAGTGTTGTTCCATACTTGTAATTCTTTGGCTGTGCAGATGATTTCCTATCTGACCAGACTAAGTAAAACGGGTGAGTCACCCATTAAGAGGATTAAATGTTTCTGGCTGGAAGAAAGCAGAGACCAAGCTTTCATGTGTGTCATGGAGTCAAGCTAGTAGGATAAACGCAAAAAACAATCTAATTTTCATTTCTGACATGCTTAGATAACAGAAGAATTTAGAGCTGCTCTGTATTAAATGAGAAACCTAAATGGCTTACAAAAGACCATTCAGGGGTAAATCAAGTTTTGAATATAAACTAGATGCCTAAAAGCAACCTTTGTAACTTTTCTGTGAGTTGTTCTCCTGAAACAAATGTAGTCTGGAGTTGTCACTCTCTTGAATGCTTTATAGCCTTAGAAAGTTATGTCAGGACTTTGACAAAATTGTAACCTTAGGGCATAGGAACTCCACCTTTTTAAGCTTGTACAGAGGCGGTTCTGTCTGAGCCAAATTTGGACAAATGCAGAGTAGGAAATGGCTGCAATTCCTGTAGGTGTAGACAAAACTCATGAGATGTGCAAGTGGTTTAGTTCCAGTAAAAGCTACAGATCTGTCATAAAGCTGGAAGGAATTTATGGAGATAAAGTATTAATTCGATCAGCAGAGCACAGGTGGCTTTTACATGTGAAGGACTGAAGTGGTGGGAGTAAGCAGATAGAAAAAAAAGGTCCAAGAAGTAGTAATAATCCTGTATTGTATCATGTATGGATATTGGTCTGTTTGGCCACCCTGAACATTCAGGGAGAAGGTGCATTTACTGAAATTCCTTCTGAGTGATGAAGGAATACAGGGGAGGCATTACGAATTGTTAGGTTATGTCCCCAAGGAAAACTTTCAAAAGCAAAGAGTTCCAAGGTATTTGATTTCCCTGGAGTGGGTTTTGAGAGCCTATCTTGTATCAAATGCCTATCTAAATTTATTCCTCCATATGTACCTTGAATGCACCCTTGTGCTTTATGCTTCAAGTCTTAGAGTTCACAGGAGAGTGGATCGCTGATGATTACTTGTGCTTCCTTACTGTATTAAACAAGCAAGGTACCACCATTCCACTCACACAAAATTTAAAATAAAAAAAAAGGAAACATGGAAACACTTCTACAACCCAGAAAAGACAGATAATTTCAAAAGGCTTCTTGAATAATAGTTGGTACTTAGGACACAATGCTTTAAGAGCTGGCAAACAAAGTTCAAGGCCAAAGCAACTATGGGCCTCTCGAAGACCTTATGCCTCAGTCTACCATTTGTACTGTAAAAAGGCACAGTGCCTGCTTGATGGAATAACATTCAGCAAGCTTCAGTTGGCACAGCATATTTTTCAACTGGGAAATTTCCTGTCAGCTGTACACCAGCCCTCGTTGACTGAGAAGGCCAGTGCAGCCAAAGATAAGAGAAAGAAGTAAAAGATAATTGACTTAAGGTAATGCCCATATCTTATGGAAGCCTGCTGTAGTAAAGAGTTGGGGGGAAAAAACCTCTTAAACATTTTTTCTACTTAAGTGTATTTTGAGTTGCTGAAGAGATGAAGACTAATAGCAATAAATCAGGGTCTGAATGAAACCTGCATTTGTGACAATTTTCGCATGCATCCAAGCAGCTTTACTAAAACAGCTTGGTGTTGGGGTCTAACTCTACTTTCATCCAACAAAGCTTTATCTTCTAAATGCAAAATCTTTTTTTTTTTTTTGGTGAACTAGATTAAGTCATCCAACCTGATGATTTTTCTCTAGTAAATCAAGCCCAAAAGCAGTTTATTATACATCCTCAAAACATGGTGCGGTCTTGGATTGGGAACTGAATGAACCCTTCCTCTACTGTGGTAGTACCTTTATGATACCTTTTGACTTCTCTCTTGATAGCTTCCACAATAGGATCAAGAGTTTGCATTCCTAAATGTTAGAAATAAAGAGGAGGAATACTGTACACTTATTAGCTGTTCTTGACCTTCCCCACTACTGGGGGTCTGACAACATGAGGCTGCTATTCAGCATGGTAGATTTATCTCTGAAGTCTGTGGTGTCCCTTAAAAGAGTTACATCCAGGGAGGTTTGTCTTTTCTCCTCTAAGCGGAGAAACAGTCGTTTCTAACAGGATCAGAGTTTATGGTGCTCTCATCTATTCCAGCAAGTGCTAAATCTGCTGATGGAGGGAGGCGCCAGGTCTGTTTTCCCTCTAACCATTCTCCATAACAAAAGCAAAAGAAAATAATTGATGTGTTGCTTCTACAGGCTCAGTCTGCCCTCTCTTCAGATTTAACAGTAGACACTGAAAAAATTTGAAAAATGGTGATTTACTTCCATAATTCTTGTACTGTCCATTTTTGTTCATCTAGCCTAAAACATGGCAAAAATAGAGCCCCAAGTCATGTTTCAGAGGTGATACAACGCAATGGTAAACTGTTGATTTAGTCCACATGAATGAACAAACTGATAGGGATTTGGTGATTGGTGATCAGCTCACAGTTTCTTGGAGAAAATGGCAGAATTATCTGTGTAGGAAATCCAGCCTTCTTGGGCCGTATCTCTTCTCATTACACTGCAGCCACAACCCTGTGTCCCCAAAATAGATACTGTTGCGCCTAACTGCTGTGTTCCTTCCTCGTCTGTAGGAATGGGGATGATTGCCTAGTGCATTAGGGTCTAATGTGTTGTGGGCTGTGAGTTACTTGGAGACTAACTGGAGTCAATATAAAAACGAAGAGGTTCCAGCTCAGGAACTGTCTGTAAACATGTTAGCTCTGTAACATGCTTGGACTCGAAATGCAATAGTGGGGAGAGAAATGGCTTCAATTTACACACTGAAGGTCAAAAAGGGGGAGTAAAAGCATGAAAAATAGCAGAGTGGTGGCTATAGGAGGTACTTCATTTTGTATTCTTAGAGGAAAGCCCTGCAGAGCTGTGGGTATGTTGAGTTCAAGCCAGTAACTTTTTTTAATTTTATTTTTTTAAAACTGACCTTAACTGCAAAACTGTAAGAATTCTCCCTGTATTTGTGAGCAGTGACTTGGAGCCTGAGAGCTCAGGGCCTGGCTGACTAGTCCAAGGTCCCTCTAAGCTGTACTTCTTCATCTGCTCTTCTCAGCAGGTGGGTCTCAGCCAACTTATTCCCTGAATGACAGCTGGGACAAATAACGGTAATTTACACTGTGAGCTTTGCTTCGAGCCACTTGTGTGCATCATGAAACTTACCTACATTGCCCAATATTTTTTCCGAAATTGTAAGTATGTAGTCATATTCAGAGCATGTTTCATTTTGTGTTTGAAAACTGATTATGCACACAAATTGTTTGCCAAAGGTTTTCTGAATAACGCACAAACAGTTGAGAAACCCAGTGTTCACTGACAACTCACACAAACAGAGAAAAGGTAGAATTTGTCAGCTATATTATTCATTACAAATTTTTCAGCTGGTTCTAATATACTTTCTTTCCCTCTCCTGAGTAAAAAAAATCAGGGAATAATGGTTTTTGGAATACTTCTGTTTGATTTCTCATAGCACTGAGTGGCTTTTACATATGAAAATTATAATCTGCTGCAGATAAAATTTGTAAAACTGGTCTATTCCCTTATGTCAATCTACCATTACTTTTCTCTGTCTTTATGATATCAGTTTTTGGCTTGGTTTCCCTTCCCTCCAAACAATAGAATAGTACATCCAAATTGCCAAGCTATAAGTCATTACCATAGGAGCATCTCATAGCCAGAGCTTGCAAGGGGAGGCATCAAGCAGGATTCATGCTGCTGTTGGAGCAGAACAGCCAAAAAGGCTGTTGTGCTGTTATTTTAAACAGCTGGGTCTTCTCTTTTATAAAGTTAATAGACCTGTGCAGGATCAACTGCAGTGAAAAGATGGTTTCATCACCCTTCTGCTATGCTTAGAAAATGTTGTTCGTTTCTCTTTTGAATTCATGGCTTTAAATTGCTTCTCCTGGAGCAGTAAAGGCCAGGGAAATGGAGAATAGGGCTCCCCAAAGGGAGTTAAAAATAGGATTTGCTCACCTCTCAGTGCTGTGGGCTCAGTGGCAATGAGCTATGTCTCCAGCCAGCTGTTGGCAGAGCCCTTGGAGCCCATGCATGACAGAGGCAAGAGCTCAAATAATTCAGTATCATCTGCTCTCTTATATCCACTTTGCTAGCTCTCAACACACCAGCAGAAGCTAAACCTCAAAATAAGCTGCTTTCATAAACTTAGCTGTGCAAGTAGTTTGTTCTGTGCCTTTTTCCTCTGGGCATCCTTAGGGGATTCTTTTTCCTCCTCTGCTTCTCAAACTGCTATCTATGGGCTATGTAGTGTTGCTTGTGGCACAGTGGCTTCTCCACCTTCGTGGCTGGCTCTGTCCCACCTAGTCCCTGCCTGGGGGCTGCCAGGATGCCTCTGCCAAACCTGTGATCTCACGGTCCATGACTGCAAACCAAAGGGACCTGTGGGACTAATACTTCAATTATTTGCCAAGTGGCACTTAGAACTGTGCGCGTGGTAGTGCTGCATATAAATGTGCAGACTGGCAGAGCTGTGTTCTTTGCCTGTACTTCCTTTGGAAAAGCAGACAAGCCAACCTTCACCTCAGCTGGAAATAACAGACCACCATGAGCTTGTTCAAGAAGTGATAACGCTTTTTCTTCCCTGCTCACTTTCCCCCTCAGATGCTTCAGGCTATTACTGTTTTGAGGTATTTGAATTAAACAATTCTTGTTTTATTCTTTGCGTGTTTTCTCACAGTATTTTTTGTTGCTTTCTCAACATAATCTTTAAAATAAATTAAATTTTGAAGTGCTTCAATACTTAATGTTTTCCTCCCAGCAAACCCTAGGAAGTCATAGGCACAAACATATGTTTTCTATTTTGACATTGTATGCAGTAAGTGGTATCTATTCTTTCTCATCAGTTATTTTTATCTGCTACCCTTTCTCCTCTTCTGTTGCTACTCCAGCTTTTCTCACCCTTCTCCATTTCTGTAAGCAAAAATGAAACTTGGACAACAAAAGTTTTTCAGCTTTTGGAAAGTTACTGTGTTTTAGTTGTCCTTTTTCAAAAGTGAGATTACCAAAGATTAAGAAAAAAAAAAAAGACATGGGGGATGAGGGGGTTGTGTGTGAAAGCATCAATGATTTTGTTACATTCAGTAAAAACTTCATGGTTTAGGTTTTTAAATTCTCTTGTGGATTTTTTTTCTTTGCAGGGGAAGGGGGGAAGTTGAGGGGGAGATTTTGGTAAACTATTGGAGAAATAAGCATTTGCTGCAGTGAAAGACATAACTTGGAGAAATCATTCTTCCTCAGCACTAGCATTTAAATGATTAACAAAGAAACAGTTTCAATCATTCTGTAGATAACACAAAGGTGATCAGGGAGAATTCGGCATATTACTGTAGCTGCTTCTGGAAGTTTACACTATTAATATTCAATACATGACATGAATGTAGTTATAGATCAAAGGGTACTAAGAATCAGAAGCAACCAGGAGGTTGGGATTCTCATTTTCCCAAGCTTTTTAGCCAGTAATTTCTCTTGGCTTGCTAGATAAGAGTCTTAGCAGAGTCGTTCAGTGGCTGAGGGTCTGAGCCAAATCTGTCTGCAGCTCTCCTTTATGGACAGAGTATTTTAGCTCTTCCAAGAACACGGTGACAAGGGAGGGTTATGTTCATGGTGAAACTAGTGATGTTTGGTGTTCTGGTGAACGGTAAGATTGTTAAGGAGTGGTTGGCTTCTCCAAAGGCAGGGCAGTACAGCTTTTTGTTTTGTTTTTTGGTTTTTTTTTCCAAACCTACTACCCCAGTGTACAGGTTCAGACATGTGGCTCTGTCTACTTCACACTATAGACCAAAGTAGGTGACCCAACACAACATTTTATTTTCTTGTTGTAGGGAATTGGAAATTCATAACTAGTTATTGATGCTCATATTTATATTTGGATGTAAACATAATAGCAACTCTGCTTTTACTACCACTTCTTGCAATAGAAAGGTAAAAATGAATAATCTAAAAGTAGATTTGTCCATGAATAATGAATAAAAAGGGATCACAAAAAATAGCTAGTAACTTAGCAGTCGTACTGTTAAATACTGGGGGGGGGTGGGGGTGTGTGTGTGGAAATTGCAATAAATGCATATAAAAGAAGAAATAGAAGAAAATTTATTTTAAAAAAAAATAGTGCCAGGAGGAGACAATTGTAGTCCAGACTTCCATTCTGTCAGAATATAGTGTAGCAAGCACTCTGGATTAAGGAAAATCTCTTGGTATAGTTTTCTGCAGCTTTTAAAACAATTAAAAACTAAGAATGAAACATGGGTTACTCCTCTAAGGAGTGACTGCCACTTTATGCTTTCTCAAAACCCTTGTCAATAGAACTGGTTGGCCATTGTGTTAGGAAAAAGTGTATGTGCCATTAAGAAGATCTTCACAAGAGCAGAGCAAGGCAATAATAAGGTACGTGAGACAACAGATAGCTTTTCAGCAACAAAGACTATTATAGCATGCTACTTCTGAAAGTCTGCATGACTTTCATGTGCAGCCCAGTGAAGCTGGCTTGTGCCCATCTTTCCCAGAGAGATAGTCATGAACTTGTGAACTTTCATAGTGCTGCATATTTGTAGCAATCTTGGCATTATCAGTATCGATCTCTTCCACTTAGGGGTTTTGCTACCATATCTTTCAGACTGCATAAGGATGACACGGTAGGATTATGCAAAAAACTAGTGGGAGCTTCCTGTGAAAGTATATTTGACTGATTTTGAAGAAATCATTTAAGGTTACACTTCCAGACAGGCTTTATGCTGGAAAGGGGAATAGGGCACAGGACTGAGGGAGAAGAGATGTTCATTGCTCCAATTCAGCAACTACAAATCTAAATGTAACTTCCCACAAAACTTTAAAAGCAAGCCTATAAAGGCTTTCTGTGTTAACGCTGTGTCCTTCGATGTGCTTATACAGGCTTAATGATGCTGCAGCCTAATGCCCTATCCATTCACCTTCATGCTAGTTGAGAATATGTGTAATTGCAGAGGAATAGGTCTTCTGTGGTCCCAAAGGGAAATACAGAACAAGTGCAACTCATGAAATTACATTTTTCTGGACTTTTGACCCTTGGATCAATTAATTTTAAAACTCAGTTGTAGATGGAATTTTTTTGCTGTCTCCATCCATACCAAAAATATTTCTCTGCCTTCTTTCCCTAAAGCTTTTTTTCTTTTACCCACACTAAATATTTGGCAGCATTCAGCTGCAGAAAATAGCTGCATTCAATATTAGAGTTTTGTAAACTGCCACCTTTCTTCCTCCAATCTCCTATTTCTAAAACACTTCCATGAAATTCCTGATCTTTGAGAACCAGGAAATATGGGCATGTACAGTTGATGTAGCATCATTGTGTAGTTCCTGTACCATCAAAACCCCTTACACTTTTCATACTCCTGCATGCAAAGTAAGGAAGTGGGTTCAGTAATTGTGTGAGGATTTCCAATTCGGTGTATCCTTGAGTCTCCTGTGTAGCAGGCAAGCTGTGTCTTGGAAATAAGCTCAGGGAACCAGTGCAAAGTGCCTGTCTGCACCTCTATGGCTTACAGGCCAGGTCAGTACTTTGCAAAAGGTGTGTGGCTGTCTCTTACAGACCTTAAATTGACTATTTCTCCATTTTGAAATATAGCTTGAAATTATTAATAACTTGAAATAACAGAATGCTTCAAGAGCTTCTTTCTGGAAGCCTTCATGACACTTGGAAATATATCTCCATATATTTAACTCCCACTTGAGGTCACAAAGCATTCCTGATTTAGAGATGTATCCATACAGCAGTATTCATTTTAGAGGGTGAAAGGTGTTCTTTTCAGGTATGGCACCTAAGCTGTGGATAAAGAATTATTTATCCCATCTGATTGCATTTCAGGGTGGGTTTTGGTCCTTTTCTTAGCACACAGTCATAGTTGTGCTGCTCCAACATCAGCTGGGAGACAAGCGCTGAGATTGAAGAGATATGAGCTGTTTGACCATGTGGATTACAATAAAGACCTCACTTTTCTTCTACATTAGAACAGTAGATTATAATAATATTTTTAATAGTGTTTTTTTATACAAGTCTCAGTTTTACCATCAGGAAAATTATTCAGAGGATGCACCAAAGATTTTAAAGCAGAGCAAATATCAGAGCAAAAGGGATTTTCAGCTATCAGAGTTCATGAGTAATACATTTGAGGAAGATTCTTTTGTTTTACACCAGTTGTTCATCTTAGTTTTTTGTTGCAAGTCTTGCATCGTTTAGTTAGTGGTGCATTGAAAGATGAACATATGTAGGGTTTCATGCCATAATCTATTAGATACACTTGAGCAAATAATCTAATTTTAGATTGACATTTCCTTTCCCTTTCTTAAAGTCTTTTTCAAAAATCTTCTAAAGGCTACCATTGACATCATTACTTCAGAAAAACTTTTAGATTTTGCTGGATAACTGCATTGTTCAAAAGATATATATTTTAGCCAAGGCGTTTATTCCTAAGCTCTTAATTAAATCAGTCCTTGCTTTATTTTCTTTTTCTAATTTTTTCCTTGCATCAACTTTCCCTTTAACATTCTAATGAAGAGCTGAGAATCTGGTGTCTGTAAGAGGTACTTTTATCACTATATTTTGACTATAAAATTCTCCTGGCACTTAATCATGATTTTTTTTCATTTCTTTCCAATATTTTCATTATTTTTCATTATTTGCTGTTAAACTAAGCCATCTTATTCCCATGATAGCATTTGTCCACCTAAATATTTCTGTTATTTCCAGCAGCACTAGTCATGATTAATTTCTGCAAGACAGCATGTCTTTCAGCCACAATAAACTCTAGTGTTGCATGTTGGCAAAACGTTCAGTGCTTTTGTTCCCACAAAAGCTAATGAGCAGAACACGCATGTTTGTCTCAAGTGCTGATGACATTAACATCCTGGAGACCATTTTCTTCTCTCTTTAAGATAGAGCAGGACTTGGAAGTTATCTCTCTGGATGGAAAAGTCAGCCACAATTCCTATAACTTCAATAAATATAGGCAACACAGAGAAAGTACCTCAAGTGCATTTCCATAAAATTGTTTTTTGTCCATGCAGCAGCATGACAGTGGGGCTGAGGTCATGCCACGTCAGAGGCAAAGGTTTCAGTCACTGTTGACTGCATCTGGCAGGATGCAATTATTTCCTTCCCCTTGTAACTGTCTGCTCCCTTCATAGAATGATAGAATGGTTTGGGTTGGAAGGGAGTCTAAAGATCATCAAGTTCCAACCCCCCTGCCATGGGCAGGGACACCTCCCACTAAACCAGTTTGCCCAATCCAGCTTGGTCTAGAACAGTTCCAGGGATCTACAACTTTTCTGGGCAACCTGTTACAGCGTCTCACCACCCTCACACTAGGAAATAGCTTCCAAATATCTGTTCTAAATCTTTCTGCTTTCAGTTTAAAACCATTGCTCCTTGTCCTATCACTCCACTTCCTGATAGAGTCCCTTTCCAACTTCCCTTTAGTTACTGGAAGGCATCCCTGAAGCCTTCTCCTCTCCAGGCTGAACAGCCTCAACTCTCACAATCTGCCCTGGGGGTACCACGCTTATTTCCTGGCCTTGTGACTATTGTTTCTTTTTATGCAGTACATGGGAAAGAGACATTTTTGTATATAATCACTTTACTGTCCATCTGTTATATACTCTCTGGATAGTGTACTTTGGGTTACACCCATCTTTGTTAACAATAGAGAAACAAATGGACCCAAAACATAATTTTCAAAAGGTATTTTTCCAGATCAGGTTGGAATAGGTGAGAAGAGCTCATTCACATATTTCTAGTGATGTGTTAATGAAATATTATGAACAGAGAACTGCTACAGTCAAAACTCAAGCGTGTCAAAGTTACCTCCCTTACAAATCAGGCTTTTCAGCTGCTTTAAGAGCCAGATATACACATTACCCATACCTAGTGTTTGGTTTTGGCTTTGTCCCTACATGGTCTGATCTTTGGAAAAGATTCCTGATGTTATTGTAGAAGTTAACAAAATTCAAGTCTGCTGTTCTGTTCAGTCCTGATCTTCCCCCAATGCTTCCCATCCCTGTTGCACTCAGAGGCCCCTCAGCCTGGTTCCTGCAGGCCTAACTAAGCCTTCACACTAATTGCGATTGTTGCACCAGCAATGCAGAGTCAGACCAAGAGTGCTGAATGCTTTCGTCCCTGTCAGCTTGGCTGTTGTTCCTTCTTTTTCTGGGAAACTACTTATTGTGTCTTGCCTTCAAGGACAGTATTTCATGTTGATTTGTGTGGAACAACAAGGAAATGGAGATCAAAGTGATCAGCTGCTGAATTGTGTGTCCTTTACCTTTTATTAGAGGTGTTAGTTCACATCTTCATGAAGGATGTACTATGTGATTGCAGAAATAGAATAGATTTACCTCTTCTTAAATGCCTTTTATCAATTTCCTCTTGCCGTAAAGTATGAATTATTGACAAACCCCAGGCCTTCTGTCACACCTACCTCTGTGGTTTAATAGCCCTCTCCCACATGCCCTTGTTGCAGAGGTGTTCCATTTCACAGCTACAATGCATTATATATTGTAATAAGTGACATAAGCTCAAGGCAGCCTGAAAAGTCAGCACACTGGCAATTAATAACTTTGAATTCTTGAGTTAAGCAAAGTTTGAGGGTGTAAGGCAACTGCGGTATTGACAGGAACAGCAAAGGTGAGATAATTCCCATGATACCTACTATTTGACAGTACATCATAGGACAAGAGATTTGTCTCGAAGAAGCGAGTAAAATATTGAACGTGTGCAGCAGAGACAGATCTTTCAGATATAAGTTATCCAATTTTATTGACATTTTTAGTTAAGAATAAACAATTCTGTCTTGTGCCGGTTGCCTTCTGGATTAAAAGTAGAAAATTGGCAGAAAATGCGGTGATGTCTTAAATGTATGAGAGCTCAAATGTTTTTGTGCATCAACTTGAAATGAAACATTTGGAATTTCCCAGAGGAAAAAAAAAAGGGAATTTTTTCATTGTCTCTTTCCTTATGATAACTTATTTTCTGTCTCTATTGTGTGCAGAACTGCCAGTGTGATTTAAAAAAATAAAAAAATTTGTCTTGGGAATCAAATCTTTGGTATATTCCTGTGTAAGTTAATGAGGTATTGCTTCCAGTTGTTTAAGAACCTAACGGACAACTAAACATCTAAACAACATTTGCAATCACGAATATTAATGTGTCCATTCATTGTAATACAAATAAAAAATTAGTAAAGCTACATTTATTCACTATTAATGTTGATAACAAAACATACATTATTAATGCTTAGTAAAGTGAAATGATATAAAAATACAAAGTAGCATTTGACAGGAGCTGCTAGAAAGTGTTGTGAGAAGTGGGTCCAGGTGTAACTCAGTTCTTGCTAGGTTAAAACACAGTTCTCAAGGATCCTTTTTAGGAAGAGCCTTACTGCTAATGTCATTCTGAAGCAAAAATGTTGGCCACAACCTTTTTTGTTTGGGTTTCTTTTGTTTGTGCTTTTTTTTTGGTTTTTTTTTTTTTTTAACCTCAAAATATGGAGTATGGAAATGAGAAATAGGCATGGTCTTAATGTAAAGACAGTGTTCTCACAAATTAATGGAACTGAAGCACAGGCCCCCCAGCTATCCCGCTGCTTGGTTGGGCATGCCCAATAATGAACAACCCACCCTGTTTTCAGCATGTACAGAAACAGCAGTAACAAAATGGTCAGAGCTGCCACATCCTTTATGCACACTTTAAGGAAAAAATGTTGAGTGTCCAGGGAAGTCTTGGTGGACCTTGAATTTTCTGGCAGTGGCAATTCCCTGCAAGGTATAACCTGCTTAGGAAATCCTCATAAAGGAGGCGTTTACATCTGGTAGTGGGTTTTGTGGGATTTTTTGTGGTTTTTTGGTGGGTTTTTTTTCCACACTTGCTTAAACCTGTTACCACAGTTTTTTGAGTTTTAAATCCTTAGCTCTTTTCTGGCTGCCTGCTGCTTGTGCTGATTCCCAGCCCTGCTCCCAGATGGGGCGCTGCAGAGGCTGGCACCTCTCCCTGGTGGGGAGGCCAGGCAGGTGGTGGGCACTAATATCTGCCAGAGGTTAAAATACTGCCACTTCCCACTGTCCTGGCCACAAATTTTCTCCTGCTGCCAGCATGTGAATAAAGCAGGCATTGGTGTCTCCTTTACTTTTTCCCTCGTGTCAGCTTGTGATGTTTATCTAGTGTGCAGGTGTAACCTTAAAAATAACTCTTGGGAAGAAGTCTAACACTGACTTCTTGCTGTCTTTAACCTTAGGCAGACTGTTGTCAGCAAGACACTTTTTAATGATTTTTTTTTTTTTTTTTCCCCCCACACCAGCTTTTTTTTTCTGCCAGATAGCACTGTATTGAGACCCAGAGACACAGACTGTATTCCCAACTCTGATGTTTTTGGTACCTCTCCTGATCCCTTTCCAGCCCTTCCACCATGTACCTGGCATCCTCTCTTGGGCAGCGATTGCTCTTTGCTGCATGTTTTTACCTACTAAGTCTCCCCTGGGGTGTCTGGTTACATGCAAAAGGTAAATAACAAAACTAAAGGGAAATTGCTAATGAGACTAATCTCCGTATTTCTTTTTCAAAACATCCTGCTAAAAAGTCTTAATAAGAAGCAAGAGGGGAAGATAGCCAAAAGCACAGGCTTTATTTTAGCAAGAGTTAAAGTAATGTGTGTTTGAGAGAATTATAACAGCCAGGCAGCATTTAATTCTGTGGAAACTTCTAATACTTTAATAAAAACATATTTTCAATCCTAAAAGGCTATGTTTTGAGAACCTTACCTTAAAGTGCTCCCCTAATGTATTTACAACTGCTACCACTTTGGACATGTCAGATCATTTTCCAGAATGTAAAATATATTTCCTTGTAGGGAAAGAAAGAAGATATCGCTTTTTGGAATAGGACAAAGACTTCGTGGTATAAACAGCAAATAGCATCCATTATTAAGTAAAGCTATGTAAATAGCAATTACCACTAAGGTCTTCAAATAAAGACATTATTGAATTATTTAGGTTAGAAGGGACCACTGGGAGGGTTAACCAGTCTAACCAACTGCTCAGAGCAGGGCTAGTTTCAAAGAGCAAACAACTTGCTGATGGGCTTGTCCAGCTGAGCACAGAACACCTGCAATGATGGAGACTTCACAGTCTCTTTGCACAACTTTAATCTTTTCATGGTGTTTTGTGTGGATTTTTTTCACCCTCACCTTATACCAAGCTCTAACTTTCTTGCTGTGATTTCTGGACATTTCCTCATTCATTCACTGCCCACCTCTGAGAAGGGTCTGGCTCCATCTTCTCTGGACCCCCATCTAGGTGATGGAAGACTGGAGCAGATTGCCCTTCTTCCTTGTTTCAAGACTGAGCAAGCCCAGCTCCTTCAGGCCTTCCTGTAAGTTGTGTGAGGGACATTGTTTGGGATGCTGCGCATGCATTGTGGCCATGCAGGTGCCCAGTGGAAGGAAATAATTGATTCCAAGCCTTCTGGCTGCCCTCTTACTAAAGCCACTGAGGATGAGGGTGCAAGGCTTGCATTTGTCTTTGCTGAGTTATTTGAGACTCCCCTGGGTCCATCCTTGCAGCCTGCCATGTTCCCTGAATGGTGGCCCTGGCCTCCAGTTGATCCCCTGCACACTGCAATGTGGTATCAGCATAAATTTGCTGAGGGTAAATCTTCTGTTTTTTTGGGGTTTTTGTCCCTAGTAGAGATATGTCAGCCCCAGTATTGACTCCGAAGGAATCAGCCACTCATAACTGGCCACTGGTTGGATTTAGCCCAACAGTACAGTTGAGATTTTTACCCATGCCTAAAGGGAATTGATAATTATAGTGATTATAATATAATCATTACATTATAAATTTTAATATAATTAAAAATGAATGCAAGCAGAATCAAAATGGGAACACTGGCATGTTTTCCAGGATTGAAATGGTGTTTTATCATAGAAACGTGTTTCATCAGCTTTAAAACTGATGTGAGTTATTTTGATATGTTTATCTTATTTTCATTTAAAATTAAGAGATTGACAGAATCAACTTTTTAATTATTGCATTTTAAAATAAAATTAAGTAGGCACTGTCTTGGCCTGTTCTGAAAATAATATTAAGACATAAGAATGTTCCTTTGAATTTTTAAAGAAGAGTTTCAGGATTTGGTTTTGTTTTGTTAAAACAAAAGGCCAGATATGATTGCTAGCCTGGATCTGACATTATGAACACCAAGGAATAATAATACACTGTTGCTCAGTTTCCTGCTTTTATTGGCTTGCTTGAGTGTTACGGCTGCTATAGAGTATCAGTTCTGCTGAGAATGTGTTTGACAGCAGCCAGACAGGTTCCCTCTGCAGAAGCAGCACGAGGCCGGCATCTGAGCTGCTACTGCTTGAAATTCAACAAGGCATTTCTCCAAAGCCGGTGTAAAAGTTGTAATGGCCAAGATTTATCTTGGTAATTTTGGTCTTGGCCCATTGGAAATGTTTTGTAGCCTTCAGACATGCTGCTGGTCAAAGCTTTCCAATGGGATGCGAGCCATAGACTTTCTCAGCCGTTGTAGCTGAGTTATTTTGCTACTCAGCTATGCAGAAGCAGCAGGCCTTTAGGCTAATTAATAAATCATCAACGCATTTGTGGTGTGAAAAATGAAATATTTATGCTTGCCAGAGTAATATTTCTGTCTTGCAGCCCCATGCTCTGTTGATGCCTGATGGAGGATGAAGTAAATACCAGCTGGTGTAGAATGAGCAGAATATAATTACTTTCTACAAAGTTAACTGAATATTAAAAATAGAAGTCAAAGAAGCTGGCAAAAAGGGGAAAAAAGAATACATATACATGCCTAAAAGGCAGGATATAGCCAATACAAGAAGGGAACACTTTCCTAACTAGTGCCGTGGGGATAGAGAACCTGCAGGATCCATATTGTGTACAAATGTGTCACACAGAGGTCTTTTTACAGAGCAGTTAGTGACCAGCTGGATTAGTTAAAAGGCCTGAAGGGAAGCCAAGGATGCTCTAATGTTCCAGTCGGTCATCATTAAGGGACCAGTGAAGGACTTAAAGCATCAGATGTTGTTGCTTTTCAAAAATGTGTCCACTATTAAAAGAAAGAAAATATTACCTCTAGGTTTTAAGGCAACCAGAAGCTAGTTTTGTTCTTTGTGTTCTGACACAATAGTAGATTTAACGGAGTAGTGCTGGGTGTAATTTTTGCAATCACTGCCCCAGTCTTTCTCCACAAGTGAATGTGTGAGCACCAGACCAATCAAACCTCTTGAAGAAAAAACATTCTCATGCCACATAAAGAGGATTTAACCCCTCGTTTGAAGTGTGGGCTCTTTACAATAATCAGCTAAAAGCGATCTACACAAAGGGATGATTTTTACATGCTGGCAGTTACAATCAGAGGGACTGAAAGGGCAAGTCATCAAAAAAGCTATCCAGACAGGTGGAGGGGTGCTGTTCCGTGGGTCAGACATCAGCCTCCCATGCATCTCCCAGTTCTAATTTCTGGTTATGTTTTTTTCCTGGATAGTTTCATCTGACTCTCTCACATTGTTTTGTGTACATAACCAAATGTCCAAAGTCCAGGAAATACATTCAGTTCCTCTGGATTTATTTTTTATTTGCTTTTGCAGCCACAAGAGATTACGTTGTTCAAGTGTTCAAGTTCAGTTGAGCAAATGAGTCTGTGTCTCAGCCAAACCTCAATGCCAAACCCTTCAATACTGCATATTGTATATGGCTGGTGATTTAGAGTAGAGTCAATATGGAAGACAGACTTCTAACATGGATTACAGGTCTGTTTTAGAGCAAAACATTTATTTTACAATAGCAAAAGAACAGTCTTGACATTTCTGAAGTCAGTCAAGGACCTGAGGTTTGCATGCAAGACAGTGGCCAGCTCATCAAGCTTGTTCCTCTTTTGAGGAGTATTTGGCATCAAAAGGAAGAAAAAAGGTTGTAACTTGTGGAGGTTGGTTTTTTTTTATTCTGTTAAAGTTTTGCTCTATTATATGCTTATAGTATTGCTGCCACTGTTTAATAATACAGTTGTCTTTGATGTATCATCAGGGGCAGATAATGATTGCCTCTGCACCGTGGCACAAAGCTGTCTCAAGTCATGTGCTTTCTGCCCTCGAGCACCCACTTTGGAGTGGAGAAGGATGGAGTTTTTGCCCCTTTCCTTGCTGTCACTGTGAATGTACGAACATCAGGGCAGTCACACAGTGAGGGAAAGTGGCAGAAAAGAAACTGCAAGTTCCATTCCTGTGTGGCAGCAGCAAACACGATGCAGCCAGGTCTCCTCAGTCCCCTCAATGTCAAACTGCCTGCTCATTATGATTTGAATGAGCCAGTAGTAGAGGTACCCTTTTGCATTTGTCTGTCAGAATAAAAGAAACTGCATTCAAGGAATTTGAGAAATAGGTATAAATGTTTCAGGAAGAGGTAAATTTATTCTCTTCAAATGATGCTTTAAAA
Organism: Nycticryphes semicollaris; assembly: GCA_013400055.1. Lineage (NCBI taxonomy): Eukaryota > Metazoa > Chordata > Aves > Charadriiformes > Rostratulidae > Nycticryphes > Nycticryphes semicollaris. The sequence goes on along the minus strand of VXBJ01006369.1, from coordinate 679,593 downwards.
GGATGCTGGACCATTTGAGAATGTCCCTTTTAAACAGAAGAATTACGGAAACAGCAAGTGATATCTCTTCCCTATTTGCAACAGGGATTAGAACTGAATGTCATATTTTAGGTCCATGCTTCATGTTTGCTTCTACAAGAACAGACAATTTAAATGTCAGTTATTATAGCTTGTCAATAAATTTCAGAATCTAAGCAAATCTGGCAAACGTGACTGACAGCTACAAATTAATTTAGCTTTGTTAAATAACCAGCCAGCACTGCACTGCCACGGCTGACACGCATCAGAGTATAACACTAGTAATTCAGAGTGTGAGCTGTTGTTTTGTCATGAAATACAAATTATGCAGATTCTACTCCTCTCCTAGGAAGAGAGAAGTCTTTGAGGCTGTGATGCCCTTTAGGAGAAGTAATTAGTAATCCAAAAAAGCTCTATGGTTTCATACTTAACAGAGCAGCAGTATGGTTTAAAACAAAGCAGGCTATCATCAGCGCATAAAATCATAACCACTGGTGTGGATGGTAAAAATTAGTATTTGCTGCTTGGAAAGAAAAGAAATATTGTGGAAATGAAGGCCCTCACAAAGTTAAAAAGAGTCAGTCAAAAGCCAGCACGAGCTACTAGTAGGTAATCAGAACTTTTGAATACGAAACCTTTTATTTAAGCACTTTAAAGTCACAATAGACTAAGTACAGGTGTGCGTTTGTGAAACACTAGGCTGTATCCACACTTGGGTATTGTACCTGAAAATAATAATAATATTAATGTTACTCTTCCAGGTTAGAATTGCCAGATGCTTTTGTTGTATATGATAAACAGTTTTCTTGACAGATGTATTACTAAAATGAAACAGAAAAAACCCCAAATAACCAACCAACCAAACAAAACCAAAACAAAAAACCACAAACAAACCACAAAAAAAACTGAGTAAGATTTTTTTATTCAGGGCAGGTGGCCAAATAGGTATGATCTACAAATTCCAAAATTTCTTCTTTGACTACTCATAGAATTGGTTAAATTGGAAAAAGCCTTTAAGGTCATCAAGTCCAAACGTTACCCTAGCACTGCCAACTGTTGCTGTTAGTTGGCTGCATTGGATCATAACCCATACCAAGTACTCAAAGAAAAATGTGTGTTCCTCTCACTGACATAAATCAATGATCTTGTCTTCCAATCTTTCATGCTCTTTCAAGGGCAGTAGGCTATGGCCCTTATGTTGTAGATATCACCCACTGATATTTTGACTAGGATTTCCCATGAAGCTCAGCTAATGGGCAAATCAGAACCTCTTCCACTGCGTGAAACACTGTGTGGGAGTTGTTCTACACCTGCTGAAAATTTATTGGAGATGTGTTCTTAGGCGAGTGTGTATGATTAACTTTCATGCTCTGCTTTACATCGCTGCAATTTTAAGGTTGGGTTCATTTTTTTCTTTTTTTTTTTTTAAAGTCTATTTCGTTTTAATAACCACATGTTCTTCCCACACTTAGGAGTGATTAACGTGGGGGGCATCTTTCACTGTTCAGCACCATCTTCAGTCTTTCCTGTTACAGATTTGTAGCTTGAACATTTCTTTTGAACATTTCTTTAATAGAGATAGGATGAGCTTACTAATTTATTATGTCAAAGATATGATGCAACTACGAAATAGGATTGCTTTTGATCACCACTGACATAAGTTGATCTGGAGCCTCCCTCTGTCAAAGCTGGCACAATGTCTATTTCAACACTGATTTGTAGGAAAACAGATGCCACTGTATGTGTTCTCCTCAGATGCTCTAGAAATATTTGAGGTTTTAATTTTTCTTGAGGTTATTTGTTTGTTTTGTTTTGCCGGGTGTTTTTTTTCTTATTATTTTTTTCTCTATTTAACAGAGTGTTATGAGGAAGGCAAGGAAATTCTATCTGTACTTATCATATGGCTACTCCTCCACCTGCAGAGGGATTCAGGCTGTATCTTCTCTCACAGAAAGCATAAAATCTTTAAAAAACAATTGCAAAGGCCTCTGTTATCTCAGCTGACCGTTAGACCCAGGGTGTAATGACAATGGTGCAAATTTCAGTGCTATTAATTATTTCATGGGGATGTCTAGCAATGTTTCTGTCACTTGAAGCATTTTAAGAGGCCAGTCAGCAAGTTGACTTTGTGGCTGTAAACGATCAGAAAATACTCCAATTAAAATTTTTGCACTTCAGTAGAGAACCTGAGAGAACAGAGCATGGGGAGGCAAGATTTGTGGATCTCAGAGGGGAAATAAAGATATTCTAGAAGAAATAGAGGGACTGGATCATTGTAATAGTCAATTTTATTTAAAACCATCCAACCACAGTATGACTGATGTACTCTATAATTCATTTGGACTTTCAGAGCTGTTGTGAAAGCAGGCTTGAAAGCACTTGAGCAATATTCTGAGGGGAGAACATAGTAAAGTGGTTACAGCTTCTCTGTATATTTTCATCATGTATTATCAAGTAACCCTTTCACATTATTTGCCATTCATCTGGCTGAGCATCCCCCCATTGGGTTGCCATATGGTTCTACTACCAATTGCATCTGCCTGGTGCCAAGCATTTTGAAACTCTAGCTGTTTCTTTAATGTCCAACATGAGAGATAGTCTCTGTTTTGATGAAGAGTGCCATGTGGCAGCCTAGGCAGTGATATCCACCTAAAGAGGAAGATACATTGACAGTCAGGAAGTGTTTTGAGAGGTTTCATTGCTCACTTAGGCTATTTTCCTGGGTTGTAATCTTAAACTAAAGTTGTTCTATGAAGTCCAGTCTTTTCACAGCCTACAAACAATCCTGCAACATCTTTAGTTTCAATGATAGAAGCCTTATCTCATCATGTGTTAAATGAATGTTTTATGACAAATAATGCAATATTTACCACCTTTTACGTTGCTAGGTTCAGTGCTTCATCTACCCATCCAAGGGCTCAGAGTCCCTGTGCCATTTCATAACCACTATAGTTAGCTGATCAACTTGGCATGCCATAAATGTGTCAGGGTTTTGGGTTTGTTTGCTTGTTTTTTCTTTTCCTAAGAAAACAATCATCCAGGAAAAAAGTGTGGTATAAACAGAACATGTAATGAAATTGGCCTGAGTCTGAAACTTATCAATCTGGAACTCATAGATGCTGTAAACCCAACAGGTAATAGATAAAAGGTCATCCCATTTCATGGACATTGCTTTAGATAAAATAGCTGTTAGAGTTAATAATTTTCACTATAAATCTTACTAAGAAAAAGAGCTCAGTTACACAACTGTAGTTATTTATATAACAATGACCGTAATTATTAATATGAACCCTTCACTATAATAGAATTTGCTCTGTCAACTGTGTGCCCAGAGTCTGGAAGTCCCCAGAATGACTACTAGGGAAGGAATCGATATTATTACAGTATTTAATTCTTAAATCTACAATGGACTAGATCTATCGTAAGTAGACTCACCATGAAAACATAACTTTGTAGGGAGCCATATAAAGCATAGTTGGAGTCAGAGCCTGGTTTCAGCCTTGACTTACCTTTAAAAGAACTTTGAGATCTGAAGAAGGACCTGTGTAATTTTTTTGGACTTTCATATGATATGAGTTTTACATAACGAGAGCTACCACCTCCCCCTATGAATCTGGCTTTCACCTAAAAACATGTTCACACAAGTTAAGTCCATTGGTTAAACATAAGATTAGGCTTGAGCAACAATCTGGTTGATAACTTCATATGGGCCAGGTTTAGTCTGCCTGCACTACTTGAGTTTCTAGGTCTAACATGACTTCTCACTCTTGTGAAGCCATAGAGCCAGCCTATCAGAAAGACGAGAGCGAAGAACTGAGGTGGTCAGTGTTTAGTTTGAATTTAAATGAAAGTGTCTGGTCCTGGGTTGTTTGTCAGTATTATGTCCAAATATAGAACATGGTTCTGATTTATGGAAAGCTTGCTTTATTTTTGCACTGCCTTGTAAAAGAATTGAGAGTTTTCTGTCTGCATAGAGAGAGATTGAGAAACCCCCTCAGGGGACAGGGGGCTAAATATTGGTAATTTTCATTAGTAAGCCTCCAAGAAGAGCTCACCAGAGCTAATCACGAATGTGACATGTGTCTCCCATAAAGATTGTCTTCCTCTTCTTTACCTAGAAAGAAAAGGCAGAGAATTACAGGGAAGACTTCAGGTAATTTTAGGTTACTGCCTCACTAGCTGTGACTTCATTCTGGTATTAGCTTGTCTTTTACTACTTTAAACTTTCCTTCCCTCTTAGATCATCCATTTCCTTTCGTAGCACCAGATGGGGCCTGCTCTGAGTATGACACCAGTTGTTTGTTTCAGGACTAGCGAACTCCTTCTTTGCAGCTGTGTTCGTGAGAGATTTGGGGTTATTTTTTGAGGCTCCAGAACTTAGAATAACCAGTCAAGAGGTTTGATTCAAATTTCTGCAGTTGTGCAGCCACTGCGTGTGTGTCCATTGCATGTGTTTATTCTTCTACTTTCAGAAGAGGGGACTGGGATGAAGTTTCTTAGTCCCTGAAAATAGGAAGAAACTGTTGTTGCTTCACTTACTATGTAAATGAGGCATATGAAACAGGTCAATAGACTCAAAAGTTACTTAAAGATGGGGAAGCCCCTGGGTATCAGTTGATAGGTGTGTTGTCAGGCATAGCTTATAGATGTGAAGAGGTAAATAAAGTTCTATTTTTTGAACATACGGAACTCAAGATTATAATTTCTATGCTGCTTTTGTTCCAAGACAACTCTTGCTTTGAATAAGAAATAACAAGAAAAAAAATGAAATTTGCATTACAGTAGGGTACTGATGTGCAAAGCACCCAAGAAGATTTAGTAATGAAAAGGAAATAAAAAATCACTTGTAAAACATTTTTCACTAGCATACTGGATTTCTTAGTGCTTTGTTAAAGACAGAGCCATGTGAACTGTTATGCTTTATTAAGTGACATTAGTAGAGAAGGCGCTATGGGAAGTAAAAGCAGAAGAGTTGTAAGAAACTAATGGAGTTAAACTTGCATATTTAACATGGAACATTTCAAGTTTTCTCAAGTAGAGATAATCAAACCTCGCTAATCCATTTTACAAATTCTCGTCACATAGGGATGATTATATTAAAATTAGTTCTTAGTATAAGGTAAAATCCACTACCCATACTAATGTGATAGATCTCTTAAAGTATTTGCTTCAATGAGTGTTCCTTTAATATGGTTCAAGGCACCCCAAAAGCTTGCAGTGATCTGGGAAAGGTGCCTTTGAATACTTTAATTATGCATGGCCGTTTTTATCCTATTTAAACTGAGACTTATCTAGATTACATGATTGGTTAGCCTTTCAGAACAAGTTGACCCTTAAATTAAAATGTTGCCTCTTTCAAGACTACCAATCAAATTAAAACAGCCAATCACGCTTTAACCTCTACAATAAATTGTTTTTTAAAGTGTTCTCTTTTAATGATCAGTTGCTACAAAATAATTTGTAATTGTCAGCAGTCCACACTAAAGAAATTCAAACTTAATTGAAGACTAGGACTGTGATGGGCCTTTCTCCCAGCATTTTCTGATTTTTTAGAGCTACAATTTGGTAAAATCACAGAACAAATTAGAATAATGCCACTCTTAAATTGGGTTGACGGCTGAGAGGAACTAAATAAAAAGACTGAAAATCAGTCCTCTTCTAACCACATCGTGAAGATTTCTAACTGCTGAGTCAAGAACTATTCTTCCACAGTTAACTGTTTGGGGTAATTTCTAGCATATACCTAGTCCAAAGCCTTTGGAAAAATTTCTGCACCTCCACCATTTCTCTGCAGCTGGCTGCAAGTATAAACACCACAGTGGCAAGCTCCCTTTCTTCTTTTTGTGCAGGAAATTCCCACATTGCAGTAAGCTCCCTGAGCCCTAGCATGTTCTGTGGCTCTAGAGAGACCTGTTTTCTCTCTTCCTCTTTGTAAAGCCTAAGTTGATCTGCAAGCAACAGATAAAACTCCTGTATGTTCAAAACATACTATCTTTTATTTTTTTTTTTTTAATTTTGGCTTTTTATACAATCTTTGTTTAAAAAAAAAAAGACTGTATTGAGTAGCATACTTTCACAGTACAGCTAGCTGGCAGCAAATACTTTGTGTATTTTTTTGTAGTATTTCACATTCCGCTTCTCTAAAATACTGTAAGAGAATTTCATGTCTATATTGACAAAACTGGTAATTAACATCCTGAATATAAAATTCTTGCATGAAACTTCCACATCACTCCTTTAGTGTATGATAATAAGGCCTTTCTATTACTCATGTTGATTTAAGCCTCAACATTGACAATGTGAGTTTGTTTTAAAAAAAAAAATGTGGCGATTTGATTTAAAGCAGACTGTTTTCGAGTACAGCTGCAAAAGTGGTAAACTTGGGGGGTATCCCGCTGTTCATTAGAAAATGCCTGCTTCTACAGGTATTTTTACACAAATGTGATCAGTACATTTTAAATATTACTTTATTGTAAAATAGCTTTAGTCTGAAAATAGTTTTAACGATAAAAGGTTTGCGCGTGTCATGATGCTATACGTGAGATAAGGGGGATCTGCTGGATCTTCATTCTGGTCCTGGTTTTCTTGCTAGGAAAAAAGTTGGGGGTCTCAGGGAAGTGCTTCTCCCGTCGTTTAGATTTCTGCCTCTTTTCAAACTATTACACATGTAGTGCATTTGAGATGATACTTATTATAGCCGATGTGTATTATGTGCGCTATTGCAAACTGGTGTTGTATCAATGGCTGAATTTAGCTATACTTACTTCAACATTTCTACCATGTAAGGCATAGGCTAAGGCATGATTATGTTCCTGGGTATGGTTATTGTTCTAACTGAGCAGTTAAATTATGTCTCAGGCTTGAGTGTAATACGCATAGACCTCATGGACAAGTGTTTCTGCAAAAATTGAAAGCACAAGTAAACACTGGTTGATGTGGCTATACTTATAATTTCAAATTAACTCAGCTGAAGTTCTGTTTTAGCTAGCAAAATCCAATCAAGGTGTGTTTACCTGGATGTAATTCTTCAGTTGCTGGTGAAACCAGGAGAAAATTAGTGCATGAGAGAGCAGAGCATCAACATCAGTAAATACAACAACAAAAAAACCCCAGTACTTATAAATAATAAAAGGTACTGTAACAAGGCAATAACCCTTAATGCCAGTTCTCTGTCCACTTCCACAAACTTCTGAGATGATACTTTTATCTGCCACTTCTTTCATTCCCATCTCCCTTACTGGATGTAGGTTATATAAATAATTTTTTTTTTCAGTGGACCTAAAAATCCAGTAATATAATGGCCTAAATACAGAAATGCAGTGAGAAAGGCTTTTCTTCCCCACTTAATGAAAGAGGTAGTCTGAGGCTCTGCTGTCTAACCTAGCTATTTTGCTTTCTACTTCTTACATGTTAAGTAGGGAATTCTCTCTAGAGTTTATTTGCACTGGGTCTTTTTTGCCTTGAGGTTTCAGTAAATAGCTGAATATCACCAAAAAGTTTCTTCTTGTAAAAATATTCTTTTGAGGAAAACAAATAATTGGCAAACAGGTGAAAAGGTGTCTACTGTTTTAGAATTTCTTTTTTCAGGGATCTCCCCCCCCTTTTTTTTTGGTTACTACTTTACAACTGATTTGAAATTTCTGTACAGGTCTGGAGGCACTTCAGAGCATCGTTTGAAAGGCTGATGACTAGAAAGCTTATGCAAATAAATTTGCCTATATTTGTGCTTTCATCTGTTTTCTAGTACACCTTGGCAGAATACTCCTTTTTTCTCTTTGGTCATCAAATCCAATAATGACGACCTCCTCTAACGCTTCCCTTGCTGCCTCTGATCTTGTGGACTCTTCAAGCGTTATTGGTATAAACTGAAATTGCTTTCAAAGCCCTTAATTGGTTTGTCCTGGCTTAGCAGATGACTTGTAGTATTTTTGGAGGTTTTGTTTGGTTGTTTGCTTAATCCTCCTGTAACTGTCACGTTGATCTAGGCCACTTTAGATCAGTGTTACAAAAATGACATCATGACATTCTGTGCTTGTCTGTTTGAGCAAAAAACCATCTGTCTGGAGTCTCCAGGGGATCATAACTTAGACACTTCAAAGACGGGGTCTTTTAGTGATTTAACCTCTTGATTCTAATTAGGGTCTATAGATAGATTTGTATCTTCTCTAGTTCATGGTAAATGAAGGAGATGCTTTGAAGAGAAAAATCTATGATCACACACACACACAAGAAGCCCAGCAATTTTAAACACTTTGATTTTCTACCATCTTTACTTGACTGTTGGAGTATGCAAGCAGAATAAAAATTAAAATGCTATTAGATAACATTAATGTTGACCACAAAGCAGCTGCTTTCAGAACACCATTCTTACGAGGATTAGTGTTGCATACTTACTTGCAAAATTGTTTGATGTTATTATGACCTTTTTTCGTTTATTGTTTGAGGTTTACCCAAATTTATGGAATTGATTTATTCTCCTCTGTGTAATAAAGTGTTGAGGGAACTTCTTCAGTGACCCATAACCCTGCCTGTGTGATGCTTCTTTTTACTTATGGACAATGCAGTTTTAAGCTGCTGCACTAAGGCTATGTTTCAAATGTAAATCTCAAAGGATTTAACCAGTTCAGAAGAAAGTTTTCATTTTACTGAACGACAAACTCCTCATTTAGCTTCCTATGCGCAAGAATGATTATTGCTGTTGGTTTCTAAGCCTCACACATCTGTTGCTTGGAAATCTCACCTTCTTAAAAACCTGCAGTTTTAGTGGCTTACTTTAAGTGTTCTTTACCCAGCTCATTATTGCAGAATATTCATTAGTCCAGACATACATTTGAGGAAAATGGGAATGCTTTCTGAAAAGATTAATACTTGGCACACAATCCTGAAAGCAGTGGAGCCTGGGAGAAATGGTTATGACTGAAGTTTGTCTTGATTTGAGTTTCTCTGAGCTGAACTGATGCATTAATAGCGTCCACGGAGAACATAGAAACTTAGAATTGTCTAGGTTGGAAGGGATCTTTAAGATTTTCTAGTCCGACCATCAACCTAACTCTGATAAAAAACAAGAACTCGTCACTAAACTGTGTCACTAAGCATTATGTTAACTCACCTTCTGCATACCTCCATGGATAGTACCACAACCACCTCCCTGGGCAGCCCATTCCAATGCTTGATAACCCTTTCAGTGTAGAAATGTTTCCTGATATCCAATCTGAACCTCTCCTAGCTCAGCTCGAGGCCATTTCCTCTTTTGCTATCACCTGCGGCTTGGGAGAAGAGGCTGACCACCGTCTCTGTACAGCCTCCTTTCAAGGAGTTGTAGGGAGCGATAAGGTCTTCCCTTAACTTCCTTTTGTCTAGGCTGAACAACTCCAGCTCCCTCAGCCTCTCCTTATAAGGCTTATTTCTGTGTTCTTNAAAAAAAAAAAAAAAAAATTTAAAAAAAAGGCATTTTAGGAAATAAATTTCTGAAATATATGGCAAAGAACTGGACATCTTTACCCCTTTTTTAGTCCCTCACTACCTCCCTAGCAGTTTCAGCATTGGGGAGTCATAAACTCTGCAGAGAATCTCAGAAATTATGTTTTGAGGGATTCTTTTTCTTAATGTTGGAGAAGCCAAAGTCAGGATATGGTTACGTTTGTAGGTGCTTTGGAAAAAAATCTTCTAACTAAGTGCAAAGACACGGTAGGGTTAAGGGCATTTGCCATTATCCTTTAGGGAAAAATTGTTAGTGCTGAGGTTATAGCCTCTTGCCTTGTTTCTCTCTATATCAAGGTTAATGTTAAGGTTGCATTCATAACAAGTTGAAAACTGGCAAAGTTTAATTTCTCCATCTACTGCAGAAAATTACTCCTAATTTTTTTGATAGCCATTTAGTCTTGCTAAGGTCACGTCCTCTAGCTAAACTAGGCTTAAACATATTTGGTCATCCTTAAGGCTGACAGCAAACAATATTTTAACTTTAACAAGTATTTCTAGTTCAGTGTCCGCATCAGGGTTTAAGCCAGGGTTGTGGCTGGTTTCTGGAAGATGTGAGCTGGCCTACATTAAGGACTGTCCTGCAGGATGAGTGCCCTTGCCCGAGGAATCCCAGGAAATGGATCCATTTGCTCAGCTTAGTTTAAAGAGATGACTGTTCACTGTCAGTTTTTTAGATGGGGACAGCAGCGTTTGGTGAGCTGCTTTTTAAAACCAAGGCCACCAGGCTGTGTTTAGTAGTCACCTCTTCAATGGTACCTGGACTCTACTTACTCTTGTGGCTGATGGGGACTGCTTGAGAAGGATTTGTCACACTGATGGTCCATCATTACTTAAATAGGGGTTTGAGATCCCATGAAAAACAGGATTGAGAACATAAACACCCACTGACAAATACAAGCTCCAGTCAGCAGCAGGTATTGTTCTATTATATTTGCTATCCTTGGAGAAAAAAAGTACAGTACATTACAGCATTATTTTATTGAAAGGCTTAATGGACTTTACGTTTCAAAAGCTTCCAAGTAGTTTACCAGGTTGCAATTCATCAAGAAATACATTTGATGTTAGTCCAAAAGGCACTTTCATAACTTGTTCTTTCTCTGGGAACATAATTGAACATAAAGTGAAATATCCAATTGCTAATAGGTTGATAAGATAAAGGCAATTTTTTCTGATGGGAAGACAACAGAAGTAATCCTAGCAGTGGCTTTTCCAAGTGTCTGGGGACAGAGCCGCCACTCTGGGTGCAGTGTTTACGAGCTGTCGATAGTGGCAGGGAAAACAGGCAGTCTCCTTCACTTTCCCATTTACTTGCAGGCTGCATCTCTCCAGGGGCAGAAAATCAGATCGTACCGGATGGAAAAGGGAACCCAAGGGCTTCAAGAGGGGTCATGACACCAGGAGGTGCACTGAGTCAGCAAGTTTCCCCGGTAGCTTCCACAAGGCATTAAAACTGCCACGCTTTTGGTAGACATCTGAGAGGAATGTGGAGTCCCAGAGATGCAAATGAGGTAAGCAGGACTGGGACTGTCAACAACATGTTTTTGACTATTGAAAATCAATATATTTAGCATATCGAATTAAGTTTATATGTTATACTTAATGTAGGATTTCATTAGAAATACAGTGTATCTTTTTATGCTTTAAGTAACTTAAAAGTGGAGTTTAGGGCTTTGCCTCACTGTTGGATTTTGTTGTGACAGCTAACAAGGGTATATTTTGCCCATACTGAAATTTGCTGCCTCTGCAACACAAACAGCCGGACAGATCTCGTGTTTGGTCCTTACCCACCGTACCTCTGAGTGGAATTTTCTACTGACTCGTAGCTCTTTCATAACAATTAAAGGGCTGCCCTGCAGAATGCGTTGAGGCAGTGGCACACACTGTGGATGGGTGAAGGCAGCCACTGAGGCAACAGCCTCTTGGGGCGTCGTGGAGCTGTAACACAGCAGGATCCCAAGTTGTCACCCACATGTAGCAAGGATGGCTCCCAGCAGATCAGCGGCTCAGTAGATCAGGGATTGCCCAGACTGGGGCCTTTCCAGTGATATTGGGAAAGTCAGCAGGATATGACAGCAGTGGCTTAGCTGGTCCTTGTGCCTGCATGGGCTAGCAGTTGTAGGTGATGTGAACAGACTGATATCTTACCGTGCAGCAACCTGCTTCGCTTCTGGCATCGTAGGACTCCTTTTCAGAGTTTCATTAGCTTCTAGCTTAGCTTGCCATTAGTTGCTGGTAGGAGACTTGCAGTCCACAGCTGTTACATGCTGCCATTTGATCTAAAAGCTAATATTTCAAATGAGTGTACAAAAGTTTGCCTTCTGACCTGTGAGTAGCTAACATTTCAGCTCCATGTCCAAGCCTCATACCAGCAATACAAAATTCTGCATAGCCAATGTAGTCTGGTGTGCGTTTTACTTTCTAGGTGATACTTTCTAGGTGACATCAACAGTGGTCATATCAAATCCATTTGAGTGTAAAACTCAGGAGAGATTTTTGTTTCTAATTATTTTAGTTTGGCTTTTAAAAGTAAAAAAAGGTCTTTTGGCAGTTGGCACGCACATAGGACCTGGCAGCCTTTTGCTCCTCATCATGTTTTCTTTGACACCGTTTGCCAAGAAGGCGTTGGCAGAGCAGCCATCCTCGCTTTCAGCTCTGCGGCATGAGGAACCACACGGGCAGCAGTGTCAAGGGCTGTTTTGCCCACTTCAGCAGGCTGGGCCCTTTGCCTTTATGTACAGATTGATGGTGACTTACAGCCAAACATGTCACATCCACTGCTCCAGCCAGCTGAGGTATCCCAGGGCCAAAACAAGGGATGGTCCTCCAACAGCAGCCACGCAGCCNTTTTTTTTTCTCTTTTCTCTGGAACTCTGACCAAGGTAATGGATACAGCACCACACAGTTCTTTCTTCTGGGTGTATTTGTGTGTGCATAGGTGTGGAGAGAAGTGACTTGAGCACCTACATAGTTTACCTCTGCCTTGGACCGGCTGCAGCAGGGCATCAGGTCAATACACTGACGGCATTTCCACTCGCTCACCTCCCCTCCCGTGCTTTTAGAATTAGTTTTGTAGTTAATGTACACATTGATGTCAAACAAAATGAAACCGTTATGGTGTTGTGAGTCATCTGAGTGTTCCCTTTGAATTTAATTATTTAAATGACCTGCTATTGTTCCTAAATTAAATATTTAAGCTTGCTAAATGACTGCCATCCTGGCTTAGTTGTTAATTTATCATGATTGGTAGTGACAGAACTGGAGTTGGATGCTAGTGTCAAGGGGGAATCTCAACTCTTCACTGTTTTCTTCAGCATTTTCACCACTACTGCTCCCTCCAGCTCAGCACCCCCATACTGCACAGGCAAGGGACTTCCACGGAGACTTGTTTGCGGTGTTGTGACTGGGCAACTGAATTTCTGGAGCCAGCTAAAGACTCTGAGAGCCAGGTTGTCCTCCTCCACAGGATCAACTCACGCACACAAAAATGCACAAAAAGGGGGTATTAACCCTCTTTTAAGGGCCATAGCTATTCCCACCCCATGGGTGAGTCCATGGCAAATGGCCTAGCTGCTAGCACCATGGGCACAGTGAGAAATGCCATAGAGCTGTTTTTAATGAAACTACAACAGATTCACCAGGTGCAGGAGATGGGGTCCTTGAGCACCTGCTGCAGACTTTCCCCGGGCCCTTGAGATGAAGCATCAGTCCTGCTTGTACAACCATCACCATTCTTGGTGAAAAAACGGTCAGACTTCAATGAGGGAGAAAAATAACCAGCTACTTAAGTCATCAGGAAAATCAATAATTTTTCCAGGTTGCCTGAGCTTTCTCAGTCTGTATCTTTCACTTTTCTTCTGTTTAATAAGATAATGAAGGAAGTCACTAGGGGAAGAGTGTCAAATTAGTATTGTGATCTTTATTTGATTTTTTATGGATCTAGGCATGGATTTTATGCATCTATCTGTTCTTCTAATTATAGGTTTCTTTGTGTAGACCATTTCAAAGTCCTAAGTCACTAAGACTACCTTGCACTCAAAAACCTTAATTTGAAGTGAAGAGGTAATAAAATAAAATAAAATATTAGTTTGTCCCCATCAGTGTGCTGAGCAGAAAGACCTGGGAACATCTGACTCACCATTGTTGCAAGCCTTTTGTTTACATGTTAATTAGCACAAAAAGTGTTAGGGTTTTCTTAAAAAGCAGATATTGAAATGACAGCTATAAGTTTTTTCTTTTTTTTTTGTGGGGACTTTGAAACTTTCAAGAGCATGTAGAGTAAGTGTAAATATTTTTTAAATTATTTTTTAAATATGAAGTGTAGGAGACGGTCCCATTTTCTTTAATGCAACTGCAGAGATTTTAATAGTTATTTAAATTATTCATAAAGCCCAAATAATTAGTCACTCTAGTTAATTTGCAAGTGGACAGGCAAAGAATATATACTAAATAACTAAGGTCAGAATTCAGTTTTTGGTGTTAAATAACATGAATACATTATAAAATGAGTCTTTTAAGAGGTCCACCTTCTGCTTTTAACCACACAGACGTGACATATTTCTTCTCTTATCTTCTATCATCAAGCACTGATTCCATCTAAGTGGAAGATAATAGTTTTAGCAACCTTAATATTTTTGAGCTGTTTCATTTGCTGGTTATGCCATGGCCTCGGCTGAGGCACTAGAGAGCAGAACAGATTGTCAACCATGCAGAGACATAGCTCAAAAGTGACCAGTTTTGAAATGAAGGATTTACTTATTTTCCTGAAGCTGAACTGTTATTTATTTCAACTCTAAAAAATACGGACATATGAGACAAATGTATGTCTTTGTAGTTTTGGAACGGGAAATTGATAAGGTCTTCTGTTGTTTGTATCAAAGTCCTCAAATCCACAGGACGTAGTCAAACCAGAAGTGTTCATGAAACTTTATAATTATGACAAAATAATGCACCTTTTTTTTTTTTTTTAATAGACCTGAGATCTATTTGCATTTCTAGCACTGGGCCTTTGTTTTATTTAAAATTATTTTAGATGTCTCATACTACCAGTATAGAAGGGATGATTCCTAACAGGAATTGAACCATTCTGGAATTATAATAATCGTATTTCCAGAGGGCAGAAAAGTTTGTCTCATAGGAGGAATAGTTTAAGCTAGTCTACTGCTTGTGATGTCTCCATTTTTTTTTTTTTTTTTCATTTAATGAATAGGTTAAAAAGTAAAAAGACAGAATTCTCCCCAGGAGGTAGATTCTTCCCAGGCACAATATATATTGTAAAATGACTGCCATCAATGTGATGTGGTAATAGACCTTCATCCTGAATGCAAGCGCTGGCAGCAACTGAGGCAGCCAAGGCATCATTTACTAAAGTATATCTGAGGATGACTTTTTGTAGCTTTTTGTAGCAATCTGAGTTCAATTCAAACCATAATCAGCTAATCACTGGCAATTTTCAGATATGAGTCAAGCTAATTTCAAGACAATCAGCCTTAGATATTTTCATAGAACAGCCCTGGAGATGGTGTTTATGTTGATGTCCATTAGTATTCCAACTGACAGTAATGTGCACTTTGCAAAAAAACCCAAAAAACAAACAAACATGACATGCCACAAAAATGCCCCAAACCCCACCCTCTCTAAAATGAGTAACAACGAATGGTCTGCAAGCTTTAAGCGTATAAAATGAAAGTTTATTTTTACCCACCGGTGTTCCCTAGGAGGTGATATAAACCCAGGGTTGTGCTGTGTAAGGAGGCAATGGGTCATTTAGGATGCTTACCCTGAGTTGAAAGCGTAGCTTGGCTTCTGTTCAGCACTGAATGTCAAAACGTTTGCTCTGAGTAAAAATTGTGGCAGCTAAAAGCGATGTCAGAATCAAACGTGTTTGTAAGTTTTTGCAAGAGTGTTTAGATTCAAACCACACGTGTTTCCTGCCATGCATCACTGTGGTATGTAAATGAGCATATATAGGCACATGCTTATTTATTTTCTTTTTTTTTTTTCTGTTTTAACCATTGCTTGAATTTCTTTTCCCTTCGCAAACTATAGACTTAGATACACATAGCACGCTATTTGCAGAGAAATATCCCTCGCAACACAGAGGGGTGACTCTTCAAATCATCCAGCCAAAGCGAGATGTTGTGAGACTTAAGTGGATAACTTAACCCTATGAGCAGCTTTCTTATACAAAAACACAGTGCCAGTCCCCCAGTTTATGAGCAGATATTGGATGGGTAAAGCCTGGCCCTGGCGCTGCTGACACAGGTGTTTTCTGGCATCCATTGCAGGGAACCCTGAGGTCCGTTTCTTGAAGCAATATGTGATAAAGTTATTGCAGTATTAACTTCACTAAGAAGTCTTTGTTTCATTTTGCTGTTCTGGTTAGCAAAGAGAGCCTTGGAGATATCGTCATTGCTTCCTCAGCCTCCTGTGTATCATTAAAACGAAATTCAGTCTCTGTGGTCTCTCTTGGCCTCTGCCTGGGAGCCGCTGAGAGAAAACTCTCAGCACCTTGGTGCCAGAGATACGTGGGCTCCGTCCCTCCTGCATCAGAAGCAGTCTCAGCACCTCTTTGTAGTGGAGGACCAAGCCGGCGTTGTAGCGTGGAGGAGCTTTTCTTACACGTAGACCCTGATGGGGAACCCACAGAGAGTGAGACAAGTCTTTTATTAAAGCTACTGTTACTCAATCTAGTTAGAAAACCGTAAACCCTATAACAATCTTGAAGTATGCAGATTAAAAAAAAACCTGCACAGACACCTTTCTTTCAAATCAGTTACCACTTAAGCAGACTGAGTTGAGCACTTAAAAAAAAAAAAAACTAAAAATTCAACACCAGTGTAGTGGGCAATTTATATTCCATGTTTCGTACTAAGCAACACCAGTCAGGAAACATTTAAGCAGCCATCTCCTCTTTGGAGTCTGATTTAACTGTGATCACTGAGGGATGGGACCTGTAGTCATAAACCCCTTTGCTCAATGTACAGCAGCGGTCAGCTGGCAACCAGATTATTAATGCAGCTAAAAATGGAGTATGGATTAATAGAAAAAGTAGCAGAATGACATTTTATAAATCAGTACTCCTTCATGAATAGTGTGTTCTGCTGGCTGCATCTGAAAAATATGAATGGCAGAAACAGATCTTCAGAGAGTGGAGGTAAAACGATTGGTGTCACAGGAAAGACTTTCATAGGGAGAGACCATGAAATGACAGGACCTGTTTACCATGAATGAGAGAAATTGGGCAGAATAAGCTCCTGTTAGACAAAATAATAAATGGCATACTTGCGCTCAGAGAGTTTTTGTTAATGAGATTTTAAAAAACAAAGCAGGATTTAATTATGGTGGCGACAGCAATTGTAAAGCTTACACTGACTGCACATGATATGTCATACATTGTGCATTACATTACCTGTTATGTGTCTCATCAGACATTACATGTGTGTTCTATATCATATCTAAGTTATATATTTTACATGTTTTACATTACATACTACATATTATATTTAATGTATTATATTATACCATAGTTTACACTACATTATAATACATTAAGTTATGTATTTTTATGAATTTTGACACTGCAAGGGCTATTAGGTTTTAGAATGGGCTGCCCAGGGAAGGGGTTGAGGCACCATCCCTGGAGGGATTTAAAAGCCAGGCTGACAGTGCTTAGAGACATGGGTTAGTGATGGGTTTTATCAGTTAGGTTGCCAGTTGGACTAGATGATCTGAAAGGTCCCTTCCAACCCAGACAGTTCTATAATTCTATGAGTCTATATATGCATTATGTATAGTATACAC
>VXBJ01006369.1:620996-662267 GCA_013400055.1 Nycticryphes semicollaris | reverse complement strand
TATATGTATATATATATAAAAATTGAAAATATAGTCAAACACAAACTTAATATTAACCACAAATATTTTTGGCCACATAGAGTTTCAGGTAACAAAGTCTTAATGAGGAAATTGAAGAAGGGAATTTTAGGTGGATAAGAAGAAAATCCCCAGGTATTTTAGATATAATTATATAATCTTTACACATTTTTTAATTATACGAGTAAATATATTCTTATAGATTACAAATGTTGAACTATATGTCTAAAAATCATATCTTTAAAAATAAAAATTTAAACACAAATATAGCATGTTATTAATTACATATATAAAACTGAAAAGAAAATAGAGATATTACCATGTTCTATGGGTATACTGGTTTATAATTTCCTTGGATAAAAAGTAATTTCTTCCACAACCTGGTCTTTTCATAATTGCCCTCTAGGAAGTACATTGCCAGAATAACAAAGACTGAGTAGCAGTAGGAAAGAAGTTACCACGAGTTACTGGACACGGTTTTATCCCTGTGTCAGTCTTATAAATAATTTAAATGATCTCACATTGCAAACTTCCTAAAGCAGATACAAAAGAAGCTTCAAATAAGAGCCTTTCTTAGGCAGCAGGTAACACACCCAACCACAAACCCCAAGAGAAGTCCAGTTGCAGTTGTTTTGAATGCTATTTCTTTGCTGTTGTATCAGCCAATGCACTGGCCAGAAAGGTAGACTCAGATGCTGGCTGCCTGGGGATGTGGAGATATTAAGAACATTAATGTGTATTTGAGAAGAAACTGCTGCTACCTGATGAGGCTTCCAGCTTGACAGTGGGCAGCTACTGATCCCAAAAGGCACCTGAAGCCATTTCTGCCACCAATAGGCTGTGTGTGAAGGTGGTGAGTGCCAGTGTGGGGAGCCCAGAGAGTGATTTAAAATATCTTTCCATGCAGATTTTGCATAGCAAAAACCAGCTACATAAATATTCATGGGAAGCAAATACAAAAGGTATTTGTGCAAAATTAATACATTTTTAAAGGGTTGTAAAATATTAATGGGGAATATTTCTAGCATGAACTTAGATTAGGGGCCCAAGTCTGGAAATTACTGACACATTTCTCCAGCTTTAGGCACTTGATTGCAGTCAGATTGCAGATCCTCAAATTCCCGAGACAGGTCTAGGTCTTCAGCAGCTCAGATTTGTGAATAAGGTTAAGAACTTGGGTCACCAGGGCTGAGCTGAAATATGGTTGTGGGCTTGTTGTTTCAATGTCTGTGTAGCTGACCTATTGACATGTTGCACCACTGCTTTGCAGGGTCACACAACACCAGCACTGCAGAAACACTGGTCCCTCTACAAGGCTGTAGCCATTCCAGCTGAGCAGACCCTGACGCCTCCTCTCTCAGCACACCAACACAGAGACTCTCTGGGCTGCCAGGTCCTTGGTGGTTGTCACTGGCTGAAGCCACAGATGTTGCAGTGTTATCTGACAAGTCAACTTCTTACCCCAGCGGGGTTAGATAAGGTTAGGTAAGCACAAAGAGGCAAATCCTTCTGCATTTCATCTGCTGGGTTTGCTTTTTTTTTCCTGAGTTAATGAGACCCACCTAACTTAAAATTGCAAATACAGTTTCTGTTCTTGCTTTTTTGTATTGGTTTGCATTTAATACCAAGTTACATTCTTAAATGGTTGCATCTGCTCTCAGCTGTCTCAAGAAGTTTGCAGGGGTCAGAGACGAGACAGGACTAACAGAAGGAGATCCTTTGAGGGTTTCTGCATGCGCAAACTGACTCTGGCAGCCCCCTGAGCTGAAAATGGTCAGAGGAGGGGAGACTATTAAGGACAAGTATCCATATGTGTGTTCTGTACTTTGTGGTATGCAACTGTACCAGGCCGTATGAACCGCTGGTCCAGCCTCATGGAGATACTCAGCTGCAAGCTCTTAGACTCAATGACAGCCTTAACAAGAATGATGTAAGGTAGGTGCTGTGATAGGTCAAAGTCACATGGTTAATGAAAGAGATGTGGAATTGCCCTGAATAAGTAGAACAAAAGGAAGAATATTTAAAAAAAAAAAATGTTTTGCTATTAAAATGAGGATTTAGTTCCAGATTTAAACAATTTTACATTTAAAATATAGCCTAAGCAGTAGACCAAATGGTAAAAGAGAAAGGCACTGTTGGGGTTCATTACAGGGATGCTGAAAGGCAGTATCTCTGGGCTTCTCTCAGAATTTTCTTTTTGCAGGATTAAGATTAACTGAGCCTTGTTTGAGATGAACAATGGTTTTGCCCTCCGTAGCAAGTTACTGAGGAGAAGGTATTAATTCCAAAGGTGAGGAAAGGAATCAATATCCATTCCATTGGATATTGATTTGTCTCCATTTTAGACTTACTTCCTTGAAAATGATGCAATAACATGTGTGTGGTAAATTTCCAAATGGATCAGCGTTATTAAATCATGCTTTCAAGCCATGGCCACAACAGAGGGTTCTTCTTTCTGAGGCTGATGTGTGGAGTATTTCAGATACCCGGGCAACCCACCTGGAAGGTTCTGAGGAATAGAGAGAAAAAAAAAAAAAAAAGTCTGTCATTTAGCACAGTCCCCAACCAAGGCTCAGGACACAGCTGACAAGCGAGCAATCTGAGACTGGGAAATGAAAAGAAATTAAGGTAAAGGCCCGTGCTGACAGTTGTAGCCTGGCTGTTCCTGCGTTACAGGGAGGGATGGGGACAGAGAACCCCAGCCTTTCCCCACACCCAGCTGCCTTTCCAGGGGGCAGCTCCAGACAGGAGCCCAGTCTCATCACTACCCACTGGCTGTGTGGCTTCAGTGCCTCTGAGGAGCTGAGTGGAGTTACATATATAAAACTGACTGGGAAGAATATTTAAGTTCCAAAGCCTTTAAGTCCTCTGTAATAATTAACAGTATCACAACGCATCCAGGCACTATGCCCTCCGGAAAGACACAGGCTTGGAATAATCTTAATGTTCATTAATTTATTCATGTGCCAGATGGCCAACCAAACACCTGGGTTGATACCAGGAAAAGTCTACAGCAAACTTCACTTCTCTCTAAGGTAAAGCCTCAACTTAGAGTGCTCCTGAGGTGACTGGGGAAGGAGTACCCAGAGACACAGTTGTCTCATGTGTCTCTTATTAGCAATGGCATCTTATGTTGAGATGTGCTGTAAACAAAATTGCAGGAGTCAAAATAATATTTAAGAAAAAAAGAGAAGCACAGGCCCAGGTGTTTCTCAGTACAACTTAGAGTTGTAATTATTCCCTTTTCTCATTGTTATAACTGAATCTGCTCAGCTGCCCTTACAGTGAGTTTCATCTCTAATTTTTTCCAAAGTGAGAAGCAAAAGTTTGTTTGTAATATCGGACAATAATCAATCACACAGTATTTGCGTTGGGTTAGTTTAGTGCTGCTATGGATGGCAGCTCAGCTGAGCTTCTATTGTAGTAAAGAGATTGAATTTTCAGTAAAACTGGCATTCTTGCAGAGTCTGGTGAAGTACGGCATCTGTGGGAAGTCAGCCTTTCCTGGCAAGAAAAAAAATAGTGAAAAGCAATTTCCAATTAAGAATTTCCTCTCTCCAACTCCTCTGATGAATTCTGGAGCAAGGCTTCAAGTCTCTTCGTCCCTGACACCCACAAGCATATGGCTGCACAACTGCAACACTTACTGGAGTAGTAGTCCCATAGATGGAGAGATTCGATGATGAAAGACATAGTGGCTACAAAAACTATTCAAATATAATTTTAAAGAGACTTTTTTTTTTTTTTTTTCCTTAAAAAGACTTCTCTCATGCAGCAGGACACACAGTTACAAGTAGTTCTAGACAAAAACCGATCAGCTTCAGTATTGGCTTAGCACTAGCAAATCACCAACTGCAGCATATACCATCAGGTACATGATTCCTGGCGTGCACGCACTGAAACTACCATTCTCCTTCCTATTTTCAGTAACTCTTTCCATTCAAAGCATTAGCTGATCACAATAAAGGACAATATCATCATCACTGTAACTATGTATTATACCTCCAATTAACCTAACAGAAAAGATACTCCAGAATAAAAAAAAAAGAAAACCTTGTTCTAGGATTGAAATACCTTAAAAAAAAATATAAATAAATCTTGAGCTCTGTCTGAAGTTAATTGGCAGCAATAATTTTTTTCCACTTTTTTCCCTTCACCTTCTTTCCTGGAAGCATGTTCTTTACTTTTCTCTGCAAGTCAACTAAATCTTGGCCCTTGCTTGTGATGGCTATATAGTATATGTGTCAATCAGCTATGCTGAGACACATTTACTTGCAAGTAATTATGTTTGACCAGATGAAATTGTACAGTTAATATTAATTATGACCAGATCTGTTCCAATATAGCCTTTGAACCTTTGAATTACCCAATATGCTCTCACTCACATTTTGACTTTGTCTCATTAATTGACTTGGTAAGTAATCACAGACAACTATCTGTAATGTAACCATAGTGAGGGTGATACTAAGCTAAAGACTATAGGCAAGGATGTTGCTTTGCCTGACAGTATCATAGCCTGAAAGCACAGCTTTCGAAAGGGCTGGTTTATGGTCCTGAGATAATCCAGTGATTTAGATGTTACCTGTTAGCTCTAGCACAACAGTCACAGTTTCATTGAAATGAGCAGATATTTTTTGTTTGTGTTTACAGTTAGGAGTCAGTTGAAGCTGGGGACAAGAAATGAGAGCTGAATACATCACTTGTGTTCCCATTCTTCACCCATTTACTCAGATGAAGACAAGGCAGAGAAAGAGCTTTGCCCCACAGGTTGGCTTTTGGTTCTCGTTACATTCCCAAGGACACAAGTCTATGGTACAGTCCATGTATCGCTGCTAGTCTTAAGACTTTTGTTTTCCTTTTTCAGAAGAGCCCCTAGAATACTAGGAGCTGGAACATCCTTTGAGGAAGAGAGGAACCAGGCCACTGAAACAACTTACTCAAAAGGAGTTGCCTTTTTCCTTTACCTGGCTCTCAACCACCCCTTTTCCAAACTTGCATGTCCTCTAATAATGGTATAAACATCTGGAGGGAAAAAAGGCAAAACTTTTACTGTTTACCCTGGAAACTTTGCTGAGTGTACTACAGGTATGACAAAATATCCAAGGGCTTATTGCCATGATGTATTTAATATAATTACATAATAAATATATATATATTCCAACACCAAATTTCATGCAGAAGAGAAAACTTATAGAGCATGTTTTGTTTATTAAAAAAAATAATAGGATGAAAGCAAAACATCTTCGTAATTCAAAATATACCGATGGCCAATCTCCTCTCCACCATTAATACTGAGTCATCTCTTCATTTTGCATGCCAAAGGGATTATCACTAGTTAGGATTATTAAAGTAAAAACATATTGGACATATTTTTCATCTCCATATCAACCAGGATGTAAAAATGAAAAGGAGTCACAAAGCTTACCTTTCTTAGAGAAAACTTTAAATGATTAAAGTAACACATTTTTGAAGTGTGTTGACCCAAAAGGTCTGGAAGAACAAGGTTTAAACTGAAGAGGTGGGAGGAGGGGTGTGGAATGATGGTGCCAATTAAACTCTTGGATAGGGAATGAAAAAATGACATCACCTGCATGTTTCTGACACCCACACTACCACACAGGGCTGAGAAACACAGCAAATTCAAACCTGGTTAAGTGAAAAACTTATTAATAGATTTAAAGGGACAGCTTTGTCAAACATGCTATTTTAGAGGGGAAAAAAAAAAGGATAAAAATAAAATATTTTGCCTGTGTGGTATGGTTGATGCTCATCCAAAATTATTTTGCCTGGCTTCTGAATTAGTAAGCTGCTTTCCTTAGAGATGATCATTCTTCCCACCCTTTTCTTATTACTTTCTTTCCCTCCCACAAGACCAAGCTCTTAAAATAAAAAAAAAAAAAAAAAGAGAGAGAGAGAAGCTTTGAATGAGTGAGTAGCTTGTCTTCAAGAGGCTTTTATAAATAGAAGGATTAGAGGTACAGAGAGAAATTAAGGACTTGGACAGGAAGACAGAGTGGCATGTATTTTATTTCGCATGTGCCATGTCACATAAACTGTCAAATGATCTCAGACTTGTGCTGTGGTCATATTTCTCACTAAAAGCCAATGATCTTTCTTGGTGGTGTGAGGATGAATCTCTTTGAAAGCACCCAATTATCCACCACATGAAGCTGACCAAAGGATTTTAGAAAGCAATTACTCGGCTAACAAGCCAGGAGTTCATGGCTTGCCTTTGGGTCCTCTGGACGCTCAAGCCATTCTCAAACCAGAACGGACAACTATCTTATTTTTTCTTTTTTTTCTTGGGTCCTAACTAACAGAAGCATTTAGGATCCTGGGTGGGCAAATGTGTCTATGCCTTTTGGTTATTAATGAGCATGCACAGACAGACTACCAGGGACAGGAGATGAGCACAGTGTTACAGGTCTATGCTAAAACTTTACAAGTAAGGTAAATCTAACCTTAGAAGCTCATTAAATGTGCTGGCAATGAGAAACAGCAAGATGCCTGGACGGATACAGGCCAGTCCTTCCTGCAGCTGTGCGGTCACTGCCAGTGAGGAAAAGGGAGAACCTAACACAGCCACGTGAACGTTTGTATCATATCCCAGTCCTCAATTTTAAAGAGAGAAGGAGGAAAGCTGATAATAATAATTACAGATTTGTTCCAGTAGCATTGGTTTCCAAAATTAGAGTAGACTCCTTCTACTGCAGTAAAATCCCACTATAATAATACCGACTATAAAAAAAATATTCCCCAGGCTGCTGCTCTTCCTTTTCCTAAAGTGAATTTAATGATTCAGAAAGTGAAAGACTCAGAGTCAAGTGGGATGTGGGCAGCTGCCTTGCAAACCTCCCCATGCTTCAATCACTCTGGCATCCTGCATCCACCCTGGCTGGCCGGCAGCACCCCAGTTCTGCTGAGCATCTGCTTGCCCCCATAGTCTTATCCAATACCCACCTGGCTGGGCTTCCCCCAGTCCAGACAGGGTTCACTGCTCCCACCATCCCCAGCCCACTTGCTAATCATGGTCAAGTCCCATATCGATGATTACAGCTGAAGGAAAGAAATTTGCCCCTCGGGAGGGGAGTCTTCTGAGCTCCTTTGCACAGTCACCTTATCGAGTGGCTCCGGAAGCACAAGGTTACTGCACTAGCTTAATATGCAACCCAGCACTATGTATTTTCATACTTAATATGCAGATCTAATTGCTTGACTGCATTTTGATTACCTTCTCTTCCTGGAATTTGCTCTTGTGTGGCTAATCCTAGTGAACTTCAAAGCATGAACTCGGTGGCTTTTATTTTTTTATTCCTGCAGTTTGTGTCTGAGACCAATGTCAAAACTCTTTGTAGGAAGCAGGACTAATTTTATAGAGATAGTTTAGGAAAAAAAAAAAAAAAGCCTCAGCATTAGGTTGTTCTCCTTTTTTTTAACCTCAGGACCTTTACTTTAGCTGAACTGGAAGGTTGCACATTTGGTCTGGCCACAGTTAAGACTTCCCCAGCCAGACATTTTTCCTCCTGCCAACAGCATCCTCAGTCCTGCCTACCTAATGTTAGCTTCAAGGATGGCTCATAGGTAATTCCTTTTAAGAGTAATGCTATTCTTCATTTCTGGGTGTAAGAGAAAATAAGATCTCTCTTTGAAGAGATTTAACTACTTCCCTGTCTCAAACTGCTAAATCCAACCCACGCAAATGCATTTTCTTGTAAGTGCCCCCACCTTTCCCCCTCTCCTCCACTTTTCTCTTCTTTTCCCATTATCCACCTCCCCAGCAATAACAAGCAATAAATTTGTTTGCTTTTTTTTGGGCACGGTGACTGTCTACTTTAAATGTCACCTTGTTTAAAGATTAAAAAATAACAAAGGAAAAATAGCCACAGAACAAACTAATCTCCCTTTCCAAATTTAAAATAAAAGCTGTCTTATTTTTAGGCTTTGCAGCAGCTCATGTGTCATTTTCATCATTTCTCTCTCTCTCTCTCGATGACTGAGAGGCAGCGAGAGGAGGCGAGAAAAAACTTTTTTTTTGTTCCCCCTGGAAAATACATATTCAGAGCTTTCCTTAACCTGATTTCTTTCTACATTAAATCATCCATAAACAAAGCTAAAATGGAACCTCAATAACCTGATACTTTTTTTCTACTTTCAGTAGAATGTATCTTGGTGATTAGACTAATATAATGGCATCAGCAATGTGCTACACGGAGGCTGTAATTTTTAACATTGTGAATTGTTAGATTTGCAGCACACGGCAGCAAACTAAGGGAAGCAGGGCTTCTAGGGGTGGTTGAGAGCAGGCTGTGAAGTAGGGCAATTAGGTTAGAAACAAACCATTCCTTTACCCTGACTGCAAAGGGGAAGAAGTAGTGCAAGAATTAATTTTTGCTGAAGTGGGCCCATTGTGTGTCTTGCATAAGTCACACAGGTCCTGACTCCAGCTCACTTGGCTCAACAGAAAATGTCCCAGTGACTCCAAGGACGGTAGATCTGGTCATTAACTCTTTCAAGTTCTTGGACCCTTCATGAATAAAAAGTTTTCTTATTTTATTTCCTTTTTTTTTTTCCCCCCAAAACCGTCCAGCAGGCAGATACTAACACAACATGAGCTTTGATCTTCTACTCTGGAGACTTAATTTCCCCAAAATGACAAATAATACCTTTACAGCACGGCAGCATTCATGGCAGGTATTTCCTCAATGAATGCAGGCAGTAATTCACTCTTACACATGTACATACATGTACATTTCTTCATATTAGGTTTTGTTAGCCAATATATTATGGTAGTGAAAACATCTAATTGGGTTGCACAATTAAAAACAAAGAGTTCTGTGCCTTAAATATTTTACTTTCAGCTTAAACTCCCCCTCCTCACCCCCCCTCCCCCAATTTGAATGCTTACTACCATGATGACTTTATATCAAAAAGCCCTTTCAGTGTGTAAATACAAGCTATCATCTGCTGAATTTCTCTAAATATATCACTACCCCAGGAGAAGAAGGTGTGAAGTTGACCAATAAATGCTCTTGAAAGCCAGTCTTCTCTCAGCTGTAGCAGCAAGAGACATTCAGGGAATCTGCTAGCTGATGTACATTATAGTGATGTTTTTTGTCTTTTGGGACCTGTGGTTGTTGATTAGAAGGTCCAAGTGTAATGAGCAAGTGCAGACATAAACAGCACACTAGTGCTGTGCTGGCAGGTTCATTATTGCAGCCCTGGATCACTGACTGGAGGTGGTTAGAGTTGGAAGGAAACTTAGAGATCTGGCACCATGCACTGTAGTAAAGTAGTGCTGTTGCTTTAGCCTGTGTGCTGTGTATAACTCTTCCTTCTTAGCCCTAGCATCAACTCTGTTTGCTCACCCTGAACATTAATTCAGCTATTTGCTGTCTAAACTATAATCCCATCTTCCACTTTTGCCTTAATCTCCAAAAATCCAGCCCAATCTGTCCCTGAGCATCTTGCTTGAACCTTTGTCCCATTTTACCATCAGCCCTACACAGGATTGGTCCCTCTGTGCTTGACCTACACCACCTTTCTTCATAATCCTGCTCTTAAAAATAAAATGTTTCCTCTTCCTGTCAAAGATTGCTAATGTCTCTAGTTGAAGAACTGGAATAAATTTGTATTCTTTCAGCAGGCAGCTATCAATTAGCACTGGTGCTTAATCTGATTATTTGAAAATCTGTTAGAACTATTAATAGTAAAAAAACTGGTATCTAATTCCTGGATAGTCTAAAATTCAGTTGCAGTTCTATTCGACTGTCCTGGATTTCTGTTTAAAATTATCACAAATGTTTCTGCTAAACTGTGTTTCTTTATCCTAATGTTAAGTTTGGAGCAAATTTGTTCAGTGGATGGTCTGGCTAAAATAGGGAATGCAGGTATACTTCCAGCTCTCCTGCAGCCCATGCTCATGCCTAATGCAAGATCCAGAAAGACCAAGTAAAGTGTCACTTCATTTGAAAAGATATTCAAAAGCAAGAAGTCCTAACACATCTTTTGCAGGAGTCCAGTATTGGACACATAGAAGACATTTTTGTTCTAGAACTGCAGATTAACCTCCTTGCCTGTCAGCTCTTTTAAGGGCTTTACTCCACCCTGATCAGCAGCCAGAGCTGGCTGGGGCCCAGCCTTCAGTACAGAAGGGCAGGACAGAAGTGACATTTAGCTGCTTTTAAATCACATAAATGGTGTTGAGGCACAAGGAGTACAGTGATGCACAAAAGCAGAAGTGTATCAATCCCTTGCTTTCATCCTCCTGATCCTGCTTTCCTACAGCACCTTGGTAGTGTCCTACATGTTTAATGAGTAGCGAATTTAAAGTCTCCCAGTCATGATGAGTTGGTAATTAAGTAGCACCATGACTTAGTTGCATTCCTCCAAATTCTGCTCCCTATATACATATATATACTCCCTAGACATTGAAAGGATGTCTGTTTTGCCTTGCATACACTAAGTGTAATGAACCCTAACTCAGCTAGTCTGCACAAAGATTCAAAGGGATATAATTTATTCCTTACATAGTTACATAGTGTGAATCTGAATTTAGGCGCTAATAAAAACACTTAGAGGAATCAGCGAAGATCATCCTCAAATGAATTCATCTGATCTTATTATTTCTTTTATTCAAGAAAACATATCTGTGAATAGTTATCCACACTATACAAAATGCCGAATCTTTTCTGTCTTTGGCATTTACACATTCATGGTCCCCTAGAAGTCTTTTCTTCATCTTTTGAAGGAGAAAGGTGTGGTTTTTTTCATTTGAGAAAAAGAAAATAGGTGGCTGGGTAGATGATGAGAACTAAATAATGTGCCAAATAACAATAGTAACCGGTCCTTTTAGGAGACTTGAGGTGCAATGTAATTGTTTCTCAGTTGTTTTTTTTCCTTTTAATAGTCACTATTTACCAGTTTTTTTATGAACATCTCATCACAATTAGAAATTCCATTTCTCATTCATCGTTCGCACTTAAAGCATACTATAATGTTAACGGCAACAGGCCAGAGCAAACAAACAACTTGCTCGCAGAATTGTAACACTTTCTATGTGCAGTATCACTCTTCTCATTGTGGTGAATATTTAAATATCCAATATAGTTTGCATTAAAAAAAAAATCAAAAGCAAATGAACCAAAAAAGCACTGCACTGACAAGTGTATATACATAGTATAAATATTATACATTGTATAATGTGAAAAAATGCTACATTCACCTAATTAAACACTGTTTTTGAAGTCTAAAATAAAAAATATATAAAAATTACATTAAAAGTGAGGAATGCTGAAAACGAAAAAAATCTTTTGTAAATTCCTATATTTATGCGTCCTTGCATGATCGTATTGACACTCTCATCACAGACTGTATGTGTTCCTCTGTTGTGCACTGTTATGGACCTAGTGCCATAAAAATTGATAAAGATAAATGGTGATAAAGAAGCAGAAGCAAAGATGGAAAAGGTATGAAGGATGAGGTTTTATATCCAAAATAGGGACCTGAGTTTTAAAGATAACTATGCCCAATAAAGATCAATAAAAGAGTAAATTAGATTTGATTCAGGACCTAAATGGATCTATAGGACTTTGTTCTTACTTAGCTAACTCCTGTGTCAGTCTGAGGAAGCTGGAACAGATTGTTTGCATGAACGAGAAGCTCCAAGTCAGACCAAGGGCATCATCAACTGCATGTACTGCCCTGTTTCTATAGCCAACAGTAGTACAGGGAGAGAAAGCACACATGGGATCCTTCAGAAAAGCAGAAAACCAGAAGCAGCACAGGGCGTGGGGGGACCAAGATCATCAACAAAGAATTTTGAAGTGTGGAATGAACTCCACAAGGATAAGATCTTTGCAAGCCAGCAGTCAGGGCTGTGCCAGAACTAAACCCAACTGCTTGTGGAAAGACTATAAAAAAAGTCCTTTACTGTAATTGTGAAAATCTGAATAACTCTGTTTTATTGTATAAACTCATGTTTTTTATTCTCTCAGATAATATTCAGGTACCATGAAGTAATTGAGTATATTTCATTAATTCTGAGACTTCTCTACACAGCTCTCCCATAGAAGTAATAGGTCATTCCTCTGATCTAACACATTGGAGCATACCAGAACTACAAGATCAAAAGCCACACTTCTTGGGCAATAATGCACATCTAGGTAAGTGTCCTCCCACACCAAGAGGCCATCCAGAATCATAACAGTCTAAACAAATAGACTAAATAAAATGTATTCTTTTAGAATGTAGTTGAGCATTCTGGTATCTAGCCATTTTTCAAGTAAAACATCTCTCTCTACAGTAATTAAATGACAATAATTTCAAACTCAGATGTATATTGAGGAAGAGTGTAAATGTCAGTTTCCATAATAATTTTGCATTAAGATATGTGCAAGTCATGATTTAGGCCGAATTGGCCTATGATGATGACAGATGCCCTCCCCTCCACTTTCTTGCTCCAGGAGAAAAGGGGGGAGAGATAAAGGGATTTACAAGTTTAGAATGAACTAAAGTATTTTAATGAAATAGTTTAATAATATTCAAATTAAAAAAGAAATATTTAAATATATACAATATATACAAAACTGTATCAAGCTCCCAGGATGACCAGCAGGCACTGGGGAAGACCCAGGCTGGACTCGGTGACAGATGGGAACTGGATTCCAGCTCTGGAGTCAGGAACACACGGAATGTGATCAAAGGCAGATGAACGGACAAGGTCCTCTTTGGATGTCGACTGTTGAAGAAAAAGGGCAAATCCCTCAGCTTTTATACTGAGCATGGGGCAGATGGGATAGAATACCCCTGTTGGTCAGGTTTGGGTCACCTGTCCTGTCCACTCCTCCCTGCAGGTGGGACCACTCTATGCTTTTCCGTTTCCAACCCTCCAATGGGACAAATAACAAAAGTAGCTGACCTTGGTTGTTATAGCAGTAAGTGTAAGCAAGAGCCTCTCTGCACACCATTCCTTGGCATGATGTACAAACATTGGTCTTGTCACTCTGAGTGAAAAAGAACAGTTTCCTGCACAATATGCTGTTAATTGCAGTGTTAAAAGGGGCCTGCCTAAGATGTAAAATTTCTGAACTGAAAGTTGGTTCTGTTTTACCGCAAACTGTGACAATGCGAAATATATTGTACATTTATTTTAGAGATACTAAAAGAATAGCATATTAGCATATACATTTGTGTCACATATATTAAAAAATGAAAAAGACTGACATTATTTATTGAAAGATTCAAAGGTAAATAGAATTCTACACTCATTCAAAGTCAGAATTTTAGAATTGGATGATTTTAGGGCTTTTCTCTTTCTAAGGATGAAAGTCCATGGTAGAATTAGGGTATTAGCAAGGGTGTCTCTTAAGCACTTTGTCTATATCACAATTCTCACAAAGCAAAAAAAAGAGTAACACAAGAGGCAATATTCTCCAGAAAAGACATCTTTATAAATTTTATATATTTCTCCACTTTGGGCTTGCATGTCTGTCATGCAGTTGACATTCTCTTGGTATGAAAAGATGAAAAGTCAAAACAATATCTCTTAAATATCTCTTAAAAATAGAAATTTTTTAGGGTTTCAACTAACATTTAGTTTGGAGTTACACAAGACATTTCAATAAGAAGGTTCAGCAGCAGATATTTGTCACAAAATACCCCAGAGGACTGCTATATTTTTAGTACCTACAGAGGTATCTTCAGGGCAGGAGCTTTTCATTCTTGCTCTCTCAGATTCCTGACCTCTTGACTGGGAGAGTAATTTTTATTCCTCAAAATGTTTTTAATGAGAAGCATGAAAAACAGCATTACTGTGAGAAAAACTAGTTTTTGGGAAAACATGCTATGATACCATATTTAAAACTAATTTTTTATAAAGACTCTGTTCTTCTGATTCATTAAGAATCTGTATTCACAAGTCCTAAAGAATTATATTTATCCTGACATACAATTTGAGTTGAAAATTGAAGAGATAAACTTTTAATCAAGAGATGGAACAAGAAAGATTTAGTAACAAAGAGAAAGAGAACAAAATATAGAAAGAAAATATTTCAGCAGAATTTCAATAGTATGTTTTTCCTAAAGTTTTCTGTAAAGAAGTTGCACCTAATTTTATCTCCAAAGACCAGTAATGTTTACCACTGATTGATTGCTGATATTAATTATAGCCAAATTTCCCAGGTTGCCTAAAAATAGCAGTTGCATAACTTGATGTCAACTAATTTAGTTACATCCATAGAAACAATGTTTTCTATCAATTTCTACTGCAATTTTCATCTCCATTTTTATCCTTCTTGATGTTTGGGTCCAGAAGGTATAAGGACTTTTTTTGAAAAGTGTGCATGTAATTTTTTAGCTATATTGCATTATATTATATTATATTATATTATATTATATTATATTATATTTATTATATTATATGCCATATACTATATTCACAGCACACATAACTGCAGTTTTTTCCTGTCTGGAGAGACTGGCCCCACTTGCAATGCTTTGACTCCAGGCTCCTGCTACTTTTGTCTCATAGTAGGCACTGTCAAATAGACTTTGATACCCTTGGTCTACAGTGACTGAAGTGCACAATTCACTGACCTCACTGGAGTGAATTATACAACTAATTGTCAAAACAGTATTGCTTTTCTAGGCCCAAGATGGCTTTTTTTTCCATGTAGTAAAACAGAAGGAAAGTTTTACTAGGGTTAAATTAAAGATGAACTAGCAATATAGATAAGGATTGAAAAGGACAGGTAAGTTATTTGTCCTTTTTAATTACCTTTTCTCTCTTCAAGCTAACAGATGCCCAGTTCTGTGAGATATTTAGAAATGAGATAGAAGTTTGGAGGGCAAACTGCACACCTAGGTTCCTGGCTTTCCATGAGGGTGAGACAATTTATCTTTTTTTTTTTTTTAACTTGCCAAAATATTTATCGTTTAGAATGGCCTTAAAATATGCCCAGCATGCTCTGTTTCACATATTGAAGAGCAACAGCAAAATTATGCCAGTGCTGCATGACACGTCTGATGACAGGGGAGTTAGAATGACATTTCTGAGAGTATTAAATACACCCATATGCACATATATAATTGAAAATACAAGTTATTAACATAAGTAAGAAAAAAAAAAAGGTACTGTAACAGTTGATCTGACCTGTGTTCAAATTATCTGTTGGCTAGCCTCACCGCATAGCAACAGCTCACTTTCACTCTTCAACAAAAGACTTGCTTGACAGCAGAACCGTGATAGAACATTGGAAAAGAAGTAACAAAAAATTCTCTGGCTTTGCAAGCAGTTCAAATTTTGCTATTGTGCAAAAATAGGATTAAAACAATATATAGCCTGAAAGAAAAGACCAAAGCACTATGGTCTTGATATATGCCATTTAAAATTCATCTGATTCCCCTGCTTTCCCTCATAAATCAAAACTGAATACACAGATCACAGGGATGAGGAGCAGGTGGCAGAACAGCCTAAAAAATCTCTTTTCTGTACTTCAGCAGAGAACTAATTTCATGTTGAAAAGAATGGGTCGTTTTTACTGCTAGTTTAGCCACATGGCTCCCAGAGAGCAATCTTGTAAAGTATTACCTATTTTCACTTGGGGTCATTTGTTTTCTCTGCAAATTTCCTTAAGACTCACAGAACTGATACATGTGGATTTTTCCATCTATGCTTTTGAGTGTACAGTGGTGATTGGACACGTTATCTTTCTTTTAATCTGTAGAAGATGTGACAGAGAATGCAGGCATTTTATCCTCTGTAATATAAAATAACTTTCCAATCACAGCACCTGAAAGAGACATGGGCATTGATACTCTGTAAATAGTCCGTTTCCCACATTCCTCTGGGCCAGCTGTAACTGCTAAAACCAATACTACCAGGCACACATATTGTCATAGAAACAGATGTACACAGTTGGAGATTTTCTGCAGAAAAGCCAATAGCTTGGATTTATTTGAGAAATAAGAGCTTTGTGCTTGAACAGAAAACAGTATTTCCCTTAACCTTGCTATCAGTTTCAATGCCAATTACATAAAATAATTTGGTTTTTGTAATTCTTGAATATGTGTTCTAAGTCTCTAGACAGAGGTGTCCCAAATTTCTAACCCTATGTCCTTCATATCAAAAACTTAATGATATAAAGAGTAGCAAGTCATGTGGTCCTTAGAGCCAATGGACAAGACTTGTCTGTCACCATCCTACAGGTATTACTGAGATCCCAAACTAAGCAATACCACAAGAGCCCTGTGCTAGGTCACAGAAGTCCCTTGGAGACAGCTCAAACCAGGAATCTCAGATGGGTTAAAACCTATGAATTTTTCTGCCTTCCTATCCATACATATATGGGTGCGTAAGTATGTATGTACAGAGAAAGAGGGGTGGCTGCTGCATAGGATGAGAGAGCGCTGGCTGAGATCTCACCGAGGCAGAGCTGTGCAATCCTGGCACCAATACAAGGCCTGAGAATGAAATTCTTCATGGTCATGGGAAGGGAGAGAGCCATGCTCAATCCTCAGACGTGGGAAGGAAGAAAAACAAACACACACAAGAGTAAGCAAATGAAAGCAGTGCAAGGCTGTACAAGGCTGAGCAACTATTCTGTTTCCATGATCAATGTGTTCGATCACACGTCATTGGAAAATTAAATAATAATCAGTATTCCGAGTGCACTGAATGCATTCATATCAAGTTCATTCTATGATACCAGACATGGTATGTCACTATGTAAGGAAATGTATTTGAGCTACTTGAAGGCTGATGCCTTATGTATTTTATTAAAGTTGAGGACAGATTACAAACCTTTGCTTTCAGCACAAGGTTGCGGTGGATGAAAGCTATTTCCTTTGACATACTGACTAATTTGCCTTTTTTGAAGTTACAATAAGATAATGTAAGAAGCTCTGAATACTGCATAATGTAAGTGGTAAGTGGTTAAACTATAGCATCTGAAAGAAAAATGCCATTGAACACATAAGTAATAGGTCACTGAAACTAAATACAATTAAAGCCAAAATGCCCATGTGGTACCAGTCTCAAGTGAAGTGTAGACTGGATGTTTGCTCCTTTAATTACAGTTTCTTTGAAAGTTTTAATAATTTTACCCAGCAATCCTGGTTCGTATCTGTGCTCTTGGGGAAAAAAAAAAAAAAGGAAAAAAAAATTGGATTTGCAACCTTGTTTTTAATACTGCAGAAGTGCTAGCATTGCATGCATTACATCACAGTCATAAAGACAGGAATCACTGGTGACCCTTTAGGGGGAACTTTTTATATCTGTGGGGGTAAAGCTAATCCTTACAGGGCTGCTAACTCAAGATCTGAGATCTGACTCATCTACAGCTTCTTTCTTCTGGCAGTGCTCCTCAACCATCAGGTCTCTCCATCTCCCCCACACCCCAATCCCTGAGGCCAGCTGGCTCAGGATGAGTGACGCGGCTCCCTCATTTCACAGCAAGTGCAGTCAGCAGCAAGGAGGGATGCTGCATGGGCTCAGTTGCATGGGATGGGCAAGATCATGGAAGGAACCCACTGTGGACCACCCTTGATCTAAATAGTGGACGTGTAAGACAAATGAGCGTACGCATCAGGAACTCAGCTATTGGCTCACTGAAGTTAGTGTATTTTTTTAATTGACTCCAGGAAGCTCAGTATGTCACGTGAGTATTGGGATAATGGCAAGAAGGATGTAGGTTACAGGAATAATATAACATAGTTACTCACTAAATTCTACTAATCCCTTGAGGGTCCAACCATTTTGAGATATTTGGTATGAGTTGTATCCAGTGTATCTGAAACACACAAAACTTAAAGGCACAACTCTTTAGGCAACTGTTTTGGTTTGGGATTTTGCTTTTTTAATATTGCATATGCCTTAATTTAATTTCTTAATTTCAGGCAGCGGTGATTGTATAAATTCTTAAGAAAGCTTTTGAATAGTGCAAAGAAAGATTTTCCAGAAGTGACTTTCAGAAAGTGCTTTAAAAATCTTTATCTCACTGGGCCTGGCATCTTCCCAGCACAAAGCTTTCTAAACACAAATATGTTCATTTTTACAATATCTCAGAAGAGTTATATCAGCCTTGAGGGCTGGTTCTTCACGGTGTTGAGGAGGTTGTACAGCAGATGTAGGAGACTAAATCAAGCCAGTTGATCCCTGTACAGTGTCATGACTGCAAAATTCTCCATGAGGAGCAATGTGGAAAGTGGTTGTATTTGTGCATTCATCATGCATGCTATGACAAATGACAGGTTTTATGGTTAAATGCACTTGAGTGGAAGGTTAAGGTTCATCTCCTGTCTCTGCCCCATATATCACCTCCGGTAAAACTAAGAGCCAAATAATACCTTAAACAAAGATTTACTTTCCCTTGCCTTGTATTTTCAAGTCGGGTGTAATCGTGATTCTTCCCAATCTTGTCTCTTTAGATTAGGCACATATGCCCGGAGGTGTGCTTGGGGCTTGGAGCCAGAGGAAGCCTGAAGTCAAGCAGGGACCCTGAAAATACATACAGCAAAAGCAAAAACAACAGCGCATAAAGCAGGCATAAATGAGCTCAGGCTTAGCTGCAGTGAGAAATGGTGTTATACCATCCATTTCTGATGCTGTGCACACCCCCTGAGTCAGCTCTCATTTGCTGAGAGCTTCTATAAGGTGGTAGGCCCTTATGTTTTTCCATTATTGAATCAGGAGTCCCAAGATTTAATTAAGTCACTGACAGTTCCTATGGAATTAGGCAGATAGATTTTGTTTAAATGTGAGCTTCAAAATATTCAGGTCTGAGGAGTGAAGTACACCTATTCTATGCATAAAACATTTACTAAGGTTAAATTAACTGAAGCAGAAAAATATGTAAACCCAAATTTAGGATTCTAACTTCTATGAAAATCAGAAGGCAGAGAAATGATGGGGGATTTTGCCAGTTGGCAGCTTAGCACCTTGAGAACTTGTTTGTGTCTCCCCGTTACCTTTGCATGTTATGAACAAATAGTCAGCCATGTTTATTTTAGGCAAGGCTTCAATGGAATATGAATCTAGATCTAGAATCCAGATAAGCCAGTAACAGATTTAACATATGCTTTCTTTTTCCATATGCCGATATATTAACAGAAACAGCAAACTATAGCTAATTCAAAGTGGAAATGTATCCCCAAAACCATAGAGGTTTTGGAAAGACGGAATGCCCTCTGAAGGAGAAGACAAAAGGAAACCGGAAACTCAGTTTAGGGCCACCATGCAGCATTAGAGACTGAAGGCAGCTGTTTGGAAATTGAGACAACAGGGAGACAATTGCAGTGAAAGACAGACAATCACTGAATCTGCATCCCCCGCTGTCAGATGGGGATGTGGGTTCCCTTACAGCCATCTGCCCAGGGTCATACAGAGTGAGGATAAATCTTTGGAAAGTGCACCGAGGGAATGCTCTCGGCAGGTCTTGCCACCTCTGGACCACCAGGAGAGCTCATTGCCTCAGCAGTCGGGCACTCCAGCCCAGCAGGCAAAGGTGCAGGCTCAGCCATGGTGCTATGACAGCTCCAAAATGAATCATCAGAGGACAGAGACAAAAAGTGACCTCAGTGAGTGCCAGGGTTTTCCCAGCTGAACCGACAAAGCACATTCAGATTTATTTTTGACTCATATGTGCTGCAAGGAAAAGAAGTATTTTATACCCCCCAAAAAAGGAAGAACTGTGTAGGTTAAATGCAAGAAGAATGGCCAGGAACAGTAACATTTCTAGGAGATACTCATTTCTCTGTGGATAAAATAATTTCTGAATTTAAGAGTGTGGGTTTTTTCCAGCAGAGTGTAAGATAAGACGGATACTGGATAATGATTACACTGAGTCTAGGCTCCAATAACATGATTGTGGGCATGATGGAAGCTATGTGAATGCGGAGATATTGCACATGATTTATAGGTTGTGAAAAAAGAAGGGGGTTTGTGGAGTTTTGTACATTTAGCTCTGTGTACTAAAAGAAAGGATTGATTTAACAAGCTGGTTGTTATACTTTAAACGGATAGTATTGCACCTTGAAATTACTGTGCTCTCCTTGTCTGCTTAAATGTATTGAAACTGCTTTATTCCTTGTAACTCCCATCCTAGAGTGATATTTTAGAGGCCTTGTGTATTCATTCTGCATGGACAACTCTAAAAATTTTGCTGCTTTTCTGCCTTTAACCAAGTGCGATATTTCTCCACTATGGCATATTTAATAGGAATTAGAGGGAGACAAAAATCACATTCATAAGGAAAAAACAGCAGTGTTTTCAACTAACAATACGTATCACAAAAATAATAATAGAAGACATATAATACAGAGGTATAATACAGACAAAAGAAAAATGTGTTCTTGGTAGAAAAGATTGTAAGAAGCAATCTGGGCAGCGATACTCTGTGTCATAAACTGCTTAGGGGAGACGAGAGTCCTGAGTCAGTATTTCCCATGGTTTTTTTTCAGTGCTGAAGTCCATTAGTAGTGTAATAAAAAAATATCCTGGGTGGTGCATTCCCCACCCCAACATTTACTTGTATTTTTCTTCCTGCCTAGTTTTTCCCCTCTTCTTCTTTTATTTCTTCTTTATGTCTGTTTTTATCTTCTCTCATGCTTTCATTCCTCTGCTTCCATCTCTTCCCTTGCTCATTCCTCTGCTTCCATCTCTTCCCTTGCTCATCTAATTTTTTGTTGCCAATTCTCTTGTTCCCTTACCCATTATATTTATTTTGCCAGGTATTTTCCTCCCCTCTGGTCTTTCTTCAGAGATGCTGGAGATGTAGACCATCCTGATAAAACTCAGCGCTGAACTGCTTATTACTAGAAACAGAGTAAAAAAAAAAAAAAAAAATGGCCGAAGAGAGCAGGAACAGCTGCCTAAAATCTCAGCCTCTCATCTCTTCTATATCAACTGCTTCTCTGGGAATGTATCCTGGGGTGAGGAGGAGAGTTCACTGTGGGGGCAGGGGGGGCGTGGGGAGAGAAGATTTGAGAAGCCCACACTGAGCTCGAGACCTAGATCTGAGAGCTTTTCACTGACATAAATTGTGAACCACCCAGGAGTGGGGCCTGATTAAAAGACTCACTAGTTGCCCAGGCTGGGAATTGGAGCATTTGGAACACTTTTCAGACATACCTCTCTTCAGGCTAACTATTTCACATTTTTCATCCCGAGATGAAGGTCACTTGATGCATTGAGCTATCATCCAGGGATTTTGGGGCTTGGAGTGACAGTTGCCCTGCTCGGAATATCAGCTGTGATTCTTCCCAATTATGCTAAGAAATGTTAAGCCCCAAGAGAGCCTTAAAGAAACAAAACTTGCCAAATTTGTAGAGGACTCTATTACTCAGAGGCCCTGACAGGTGCCAGTTGGATCCAGACATCGTACAGTGCAGCTCCCATGATCCAGGATTAATCAGTCAGGACTCAGCCAGAGAATGAAGCAAGCCCCTAGAAAACCCCTACAAAGCAGAAATTGCCAATGAACCAAATTCTCTTTCAGCTCTTCAATATTTCTGAGGCTTTAAGAGTTATCCCGCTTTAATAAAAATGCAAAGCTATTAATAGAAGCTCCATATGGAAATTCTTTGTACTGATTTAATTTGCTAATCCAATAGCTATACCAGAGTCTTGAGAAGAGCAGGTATAATTTGATCAAGCGAAGTCTCATATTTTTCAGAACAGAAAAGATGCGAAGTAGAAACACATTTGTCCATTAGGGCAAATAAAACCACAGAAAAAAAAATTAAATTGGGATTTCATTGGCCTTTTTGTGGCCTCTGGAGAAGCCATTCCTATGGCCAGAGCCAAGCTGGGCTACTTCATGATGCAAATGTAACCATGTATTTATGCAGGTAGGCGCTGTTGTTTACAATCACCACCGTCCCCAAGTTGGACTTCAGACCAGAATGTGCTTGTATCACCAACCAATGTCAGTTGACAGCTCTGTAGTGACATAGTTATGGCTATACCAGTGGATGAAGAAAAATATTCAGTGCATGATTTACTGCAGTGAAACGGTTAATTTTTGTGAGTTTGCACATTCATCACATAGCTATTTGGCTGGAAATTAATAGGATTATTTTCGACTGGCTGAGGTTAATGGTATTACCTGGTTGGCTTTTAGAAAATCTCCATAATTTAGTAATATTTATCTAAGTCACCATAAAAGTGTAGAAATTAATAGTAAAATTACGGACAGCTGGGTACAGGCTGAAATGAAACAAATTAAACCAAACCCATGCTCTTAGGAAAACACAAATGCCAAATTAAGTATGTTAGGCTAACAGTTTAAATAATCCAATTTAACACCAATAAAGGTACTTAGGCCCAAGTCCTGCTTGATTTTATAGTGTGTGAGTGTGCAGAGGAAAATATCTGAGAGGCAGAGAGCCTGGGCCCAACAGGGGTGCCAAGGGAACAAGCGACTTGGACCACTGCATCTTTTCATACTCATTTCACATATTCCTAATAGTTTTTGATGAAAACTTCACTAGAATAATTTACTCAGGCACAACTGGTATTTTTCCTGGAGGATGACTAAGGGACAACATTTGTAATGGACAAGCATATAGAACAATATTTTCTTATTATTTTCTTTAAGGCTTTGTTGAACAAGGAAGCAACACCAAAGCATTAGCTAATTCTGAAAGATTTTGGTTTCAAATGACTCTTGGTATGGCAAGCACGGCCCCTACTATCATACAAGGTAAAATAATATGTTCCCACAAGCCAGTGCCCAAGCAGCTCTGGACCAGACTTGTTGCTTTCTTTCCACAGACTATTTGGTACCAGAGATGGTGAAACTGTCATCATGACAGCAGGGGAGAGGACACTGGACAAGGTAACTCAGCCTGGATAGCATTAAAATGAGGTAAAAGTGGCAGTTCGTCCACAACATGAGAGATGGCACGAGGCACAACTTCCTCTCCTGCTCTGGGGTGGTGGCCATGGGCAGGGGAGCAGCTGCAATGTTGGGCTGTGCGTACCCCCTGCATCCAGTGCATCCTTCCTGTCCCAGATATTTCACCTGGGGAGGAATAACTCATTTACACAGCAAGCAATTCAACCTGATATTTTAGTTCTGTGTGTAAGCCACTGTAAGACCTAACACCCACAACTGGAGACTCCTTGGGACAAGGATCAAGTCTTTCTCTCTATTTCTCACAGACCGCTAAAGGCTATTTTAACTTGTGGGTTTGTCCTACTGCCTCATGGTTGGATCGCTGTATGAAAGCGATTATTCTGAATATTCTTCTTCACGTCAAAGATACTATTTAGAAGTAGCTGCCGTCTAAAAGTGTTTCCTTATTATTTGTCCCTTCATTATTTATTTTTTTTTATATTGGCTAGTCCATTACATATAATACCTACAGGTTTTAAATAGCAATGACACTTTGTGGATTTTATTTAGTGGCTGTTTCAGACTGCGTTCTTCAATCTACATAAATCTTCCATTCCCACAAGCAGAATCAAAAGAAAAGCAAGAAGTTTCAAGGTCTGAGAGTTTGTTTGACAAATGTACAGTATGTGGCCAGAAAACTAAAGTGAAAGAAATCAAAACAAAAATGTTTTATGGCATGCATCAAAAGATGTCAGCAGTTGATCTGAAAAGCAAAATAACTGAATGTGACTATCACCCAGAAAGAATCATGATGCTGTAACTTTCATACAAGACACAATCTGCAAAGATCCTTGACTCTTCTTGCCACATGTAAACATTTTATACCTTTTTTCCCCTATTTTCATTTAGCTATTATACTTTCCACCTATTGCTATTTATATCTAATATGAAAAAAATAAATAGTATAGGTGCTTGAAATTTTATACATGTAAGAGAACTACTTCGATCCTGGTTAGCCGAATGCCCTCATGGGAAGTTTTACTCTAGTGGGCAAATACTATCAGAGGGGACATTTCATCATGCATTTGTTTCAAAGTAAGAGAAGGAAAAAATCCTAGATTCATAGCCTTGGAAACCGTTGTTTTCATTTGGGGGGGTGTGGGGGTGGGGAGTGGGGAACAAATAGAAAAAGAAAATAAGAAAAAGAAGTTAATAGATAAAGGTACTTTGTACAGTCACCTACATCAATTACCAGTGTATGAAAACATTATAATATGCTTTGCAAGTAATTCCATAGATATTGGTAGTGTTAGTCACTTAAGATACTTTCATGAAGAAGCTTTTACTATCAGCCTTAGACTTGAAGTCCTTGTGATTCAAGGTCTCCTGAGGACTTCTGACAGATTTACAACAGAGACAAGGTTGTATGTGTTGACTTGCTGGAAAAAAGAAATCACAAAAACATATTTATATTGCTACATAAACATTAATAAAAATGTGATCAACTGCCGCTCTAAATCTGTGCCATGTGGAAAACTCCTAGGGTGCTGTATCATAAGAAAGAAAAAGAGTAGTGATATCTAAATTCAGAGATGTCTGCTATTTCCTATCAATAGGATGAGGATCAGCCCATATTATGGCTGAACTCCTACAGTTCAAAATGAATTTTTCCTTATTTATGCTAAATTTAAAAAAAAATATTCAGGCTAAATTTAAGATTAAGGAGACAATAGTATTTCTCACAACTAATTTTTTAAAATAACTACTTTATCAAGAGATTTGGTATCACCTCCCATTAATCTGTTATTGCCTAGAGGTGCCAATGTAACTAAGGGTGTAAGCAAAGAATGCCATATTACCTTTGCCTCTGCATTACTGATGGCAGTAGCACAGAAGCTCTTTCCTCACAGTGAGAAGAGCGTTCCACGTAATCAAGGCCTCTTCAGAAAAGTTTTTAATAATCAAGAATACTGCTTACAAGAGCAACCAGATTCACATGCTGTTCCCATGACCAATCCTTACAGGCTCCTGAATAAGCAGTTTTACAGCAAGGACTAGAGACCAATTTATGTATCCGAATGTCTTTCCGAAACTTTTTTTCATGTACTCTCATATCAGCAGTCAGGGACCCATTTTTGCTCCCCTTTTCCACATAAACAGGACTCTGCACCTCACAATCCCTGTTATTGTTGCTTGAGAGACTTTGGATGCTGCTCAACTGTGTGCCTAGAGCAAGTTTAGGAATAAGAGCCACTGTATTTCTGAGCAGCAGTCAGCAAGCCTTTCCTCCTCTGAGGAGGCATTTGTGATGGCAGACCTGCACTGCAGGATATTTGGAGATGTCTCTATCAAAATCAAAATATGGGCTTAATTACTATTGCATTGCAATATTGAAACATGTAAAAAGAAGTAACAGA
The DNA here is from genome assembly GCA_013400055.1 of Nycticryphes semicollaris. Taxonomy (NCBI): domain Eukaryota; kingdom Metazoa; phylum Chordata; class Aves; order Charadriiformes; family Rostratulidae; genus Nycticryphes; species Nycticryphes semicollaris. The sequence goes on along the minus strand of VXBJ01006369.1, from coordinate 637,000 downwards.
TAAAGTATTATAACAAGCAAAAAGAAGAATAAGTGGATACTTACTAAAAGTAGGAAAATATTTCTGTGACTCATCATTGAAAAACTGTATGAATACTGTGCCTGCAGAACTGTAGCAAAATTAAGAAAAAAAAATAACATTTGCTTTTGTTTATCAAACAGTTTAGAGTTACCTAGTTATTGGGATTTTTTCCCTTTTCATAAAGAGCACATTAAAAGGGGAGCTCATTGGCATTGTGCCATTGCAACATTCGCACTAATACATTTGCTGTCCATCTTTTCAAAGAGCTGCTTCTTTGAAGGAAACTACAGTAAATTGTTTAGGGAATTCACCATTCAGTGGTTCCCTCAAGTGCTGCATCCATCTTTCACTGATTAATAATGAAGCATTAATGAAAATGTTTCTGTGCTCCTACCAATTAAACATGGTGCAGAAAAAAATACGGCCTTTGGAAATTGTTATTTGTCTCACTTGCCAGACAAGCAGTCGAGAGAGTAATTCTTTACTGGGAATATTGGTAAAACAAGACCTGCATTTAGGGGATTCAGACTGGTAAAGATGGATTCTTAAGCTGACATTTAAGAATCACTGACTCTCAAATACCACATTAGCAATCAAGAAATCAACAGTGTTTAGAAGAAATATAATTAGCTCAGCATGCACTGCTTGAAACCACTACTGTAGCTATCAGTTGCACCAAACGTCAGAAAAGGAGAAATGGAGAATTTGTTTTCCATTGAAATACGTTCCATTTTACTTTATTAAAGGCATGAGAGCTCGAGACATTAATATTTCTGAGAACCTGCTGGAGCTGGTTTAGATCACAGTGAATTTTTCTCCATTAACTGAGCAAATTCTGGGAAAGCAATCTGTCTTTCTTTCACTTGGTCTGTGCTAAACACATTGTCATGACATTGTGCAAGACAACTGGGCAGAGTGTGGTAGATTATTAGTATGTTTTCATTTAATTTATGTACAGAAGTTACCGAGATTGTGCTTTATATGTAATTGCATTATAAACTATGTGAATAGACCTTCTTATTCTAGAATTAAGTGCAGAGGATGTCAAGCAAACAGACCACAAAGACAGTAGATCTGGACACAGATGGTAAAGCTTGTGTGTGGAGAGAGAGGAGTAATTGGATGCAAGGCAGTAAATATTTACTCAAATCCAGTCAACATTAGTAGTGCTTTAATTTGACAGCCGCTTTGAAACTTATTTGAGTATATGGTGGTCTCGGATAACTGTAGAGCTGAAAGCTGCCACCCTTCCTGGATTTCTTCACAAAGAAGATATGGATTAAATCCTAAATATGTCTGGGAATTGAACTCTACTGTATAGTCAAAGCTGATTGCTCCGGTATATAATGTAGAATGACAATTAGCTTCTGCTCTACCTCTTCTCCATGTGAAAAGAGGCCCTTAAGTTCTTCACTGTCTATCACTTTAGCACTTTTCACAAGTATCTTTAGTGCATTTGAATTTTGTAGAGAGAGCTGGAGCATAAAATCACACTTCCTTAATTTGCTCAGTGCCAACACCACACTTTTCTCAGTGTGGAGTGAAAGGAAGTGACACCCTTCATGCGCTTGGACATCACCACTACTAAAGACTGTCCCTGCAAAATCAAAAGGCGCAGTTACTCAGGGGAAGTAAGTCACCAACCGATTGCTGATAAAGCCCCCACTTTGGCCAACAGGTGCTTAACCCCACTGATAGCATTAAAAAGTCTGTTGATAACAAATTCATATGGTCACAGACTAAGAAAGAGTTTTCTAGAACTAGACTGCAAGCCAGTGTTCCTACCTGCTGTGGTCAGATAAATAGCAATGCATTAGTTTTAAAACACTGCTCTGAAATGTCACCTTCATCTCCATTGATCTCTATTACCAAACAGGTCTTTCACTGTCACTTGTGACAAAAGGCATTAGTCAATGAAAAGCTCTAAATAAACTTCAGGAAGACAAGCAAGCTCTTCTTTCTTAGCCATGTACAATAACATTATAAAAAGCCCTGAGAAAGTAGGGCACTGAAAAAAAAAACTTCTAGTACTGAAACTAAAAATTGAAATATTCTATTCTAAGCCTGTCAGGCTTATAAAAAGTATTTGGGGTAGGGTGGGGGGGTGGTGTGGGTGTTCCACGTGTTCCACTCCAAAAAGGATGGTCTTGTCCATATAAGGAAATAGCCTAGTGAAACATTTTTAATAGATATACTTTAAACCCCACATTACAACAGGGGAACAGGTACCCACACCTCTACTGCAAGCTAAAATTTAACCAAGATGTGCCAAGACTGAAGTTATATTTGAACCACTGAAACATCTTCAGTGAAACACTGAGAAAGAACAGGTAGCTGGAAGACACCAACCATACAGGCTGCTTTGTCAGCCTTTTCAAACCACGTGGCTTCTATCACCTCTTATGGAAACACAGAAGCGCCACATGCCCTGGCATCTCTCCTGCTGCATGACAAGATATTCACCTAGTATGTAACCAGAATTATGTGTTCCTCTGTATACTTATGGTCACACTCTGGATGATGTTTTGGGATAGGCAGTTCTCTGGCATATGCTTCAAATTGTATCTGCTCTCCCATTTCATACCCAGACATGCATCCATTTTTCATACAACAGAAAAAACTTGTATTTTGGGTGATATCAAGTCAAAGGCTGGCTCACAGACCACACTCTAGATCTCCAAGCTTGGGAAATGTGTCATTAGTGTTTAAGCACACCTTAGGAGAGGGTACGAGAGGGCACTGTTTAAATTTACCACATGGATGTTTGCAAGGATAATGCTCCATTTTCCTGTCGCGATATTTGTTCTCTAAGCAATGGACTTTGTCTTCATGCTTAAGATACACAGTATTGCTTCATATATTTGATGTTTAATGCCCAAAAAACTGCTAGTAAAACCGAGATGATTCAGTCATGTTGTACGAGCACTTTCCACCTTCTGCCTGCCCTCACTCCCCCCCAGGCTGCATTCCTCCAGCTCCGGTAGCTGTGGAGGATTACCTGCCTGCCATGGTGTAGACTGTGCCACGATTTTGGAGGCACATAAAGTGAAAACTTGATTTTAACAGAACAGTTGCCTACTAAGGAGTAAAACAGGGGGGTGGAGTGGGGGTTCATAATGATTTGGAAAGCTGGTTGCAGGAATTCCTATGATCAGTTTGCTATCAGGCACAGCCAGATAGGAGAAGAAAAAAATGCAAACCCCCCACAAAAAATAACCCCACCACATTTTGGAGACATTCTTGTCATCGCTTCATCTGTGTGATGAGCTGATAGCAGTGGCATTGCTGTAACTACTAACATATCCATGAACTGCCACTGCATCAGTTTGTCAGAACTTGGGTATTTCAGAAGCTGTCAGCAAAGAGGAGTCTCCAGGGAAATGGTGTTTCTCTGTTCTTCCCTTAAATCTTAAACTGAAGGCAGACAAAAGAGGCTGTAAATCCCCCTGATGGTTGCCCAGTCAGAGGGGCATTGCCACAGCAGTGAAGGCTGAGGCACAGTTCGAAGCAATCCTTTCTGTAACACAGCCCCAAGACTGCTTTTCTCTGATGACACAAACTTCATAGCAGAAGAAAAGAAATGGCAGCAAGAAGACGTTGTGAGGGAGGGTGTACACCTACTAGCTCCACATCACCCAACACAATGCAAAGGGTAAACTCTGGGGTCCCTGCGGGCTACCCTAAGCCCCTGCTCTACAGCTTTTCATCATTATTTGCTGTGCTCTTATACTCTCCAGCACAAATGTTGAACTACAGCTTCTGGTCCTTGTTTTCCATAAATATTGCAGTGGAGAATTAGCTGAATTTAATTACAGTTATCATGAAATAGCAAGCATTAATCAGATGCCAGTAGCAGCTGTATTTTGCTCTTCTGAATGCAAGAAACTATTTAAAAAGTATTTCATTAAAAGCAGAAAACTCTTTTAAAAACAAAGCAAAAAGCATTCTATTTATAGAGTGGCATTATCCCAGTGCACACAAACACCCTCAAAATAATAATAAAAAGGCCCTCTTAATAGGATGCTGTCATAGGGAACAAAATCTAGAGAAACAGTTAGGTGGACTGTGCACCGGATCTAAAAGAGACCAAGACAGAACAACATAAAATATATCAGTTTTCTCATCTCTTCTACTTAGGCTGCTGACACATACTTTGTGTAGAGATGCCCATCTAACGACAGCATCAAAAAGTTCTTTAAATGTGCATAAATTGCCCTAATTCACACATCACTTCTTCCTTTGCACTGCAAGAGATGTGTCAGTGCAATGAGGATCAAGCCCTTTATACATGAAAAGCTGTTTGCTTCAGAGATCCTCTACTTACTAGTTTTCCTTTTTCCCTCCTCTTCATGCAACTGAAAATTAAGACAACACAAAGCATACAGCATGTGGAAGATCACTTATACATTGTTATTCACATGAATGACGATTTAGGTCCTGTTTTTGCCTTTCTAGAAGCTGACAATCCCATCTTTTACGAGCACTCCTTCTAAGCTTAAGATGCAGTTTTTATGATACAGCTATTGCTACTTATGCTTAGACTACGCACCAGAGAGTGCAGCAATTTCATAAGGTTGTGCAGCATGAGTTAGGTGCAATCAATGGGATAACTACATCACAGGTAGCGGGGAACTTGTTAACCATACAGCTATACATAATCATAGCTGGGAATAGTAAGTACACCTTGCTTTTAACTCTAAGTTCAAACACCACCAAGCACATAACCCCCCAAGACTTCTCATCCTACGTACACATGAGACAGGCACATAGGTCCACGTGTCAATAGGCTGATGGGACAGAACCTCGGACTTGCAGAAGCATTGTAGCAACTGGTTTATTTTCCTCAAATGTGAAGTATACTATAAAATATGTCAAGGCAGGGTTGCAGTGCTGTACAGACATGCAATCTGGGGCATGAGGCCAAGGTAAGATATGGCTTCGCGTAAGTCTGAAGTTGTAAAACAGTTTACACAGATTGCTTTTTTAACACTGGTACTTTTAACTCTCATTCCACCTTTGAAATCACTTCTGCTTTCTAGGGCTTCTCAGGAGAAGCACCCAAGTTGTAACATAAGTGCAGAGATATTAAAATGTGAAGGCTCTTCACATCAAGTCTCTTCCTATCCCTGATTCCTCACTACAGCTACACAGAAAAACTTGTCTATGTCAGGCAATAACTGAGAGCAATGTAAGGCAAGGTAAACACCCTTCCCCTGCAACACCATCACCCCCACCACCATCACCCCCGCCCCAAAATTTAAAAGTTAAAAGTGAAAACATCCAATAGGATATCATCTATTATATTTATTCCTCCAGTCCATATATTTGCATTAATAGTTTTCAGTTTCTAGCTCCCAACACACTGCAGTGAGCACTTTGCACTGGTCATTTCCTCCCTTTTTTGACAAATGAACCCACCTCTTAAGGATAAGCCTGAGACACAGTCCTGTCCACCCAAAAAACAGGTTTTAGTTTCCATACATGCTTCCTAAAGAACCCTAAACATCACAAACACTTGCCCAGGACATACGTTGCTTGTCAAGTAAAAGAAAACAAAAACATACACAAATTTAGAGACAACGTGTCCCTTGGCACCACAGAGAACCTGCGTCAGGGAACCTGCCTGCACCAAGTCTCTTTTACATAAGGAAAGGAAGTGAGACATTAAATACCTCTGACTACAAAGGAAAGAAGAAAAGGGTGTGTATATATATATATACACACACACTGACTGCCTCCTCCACACTGCTTTCCCTTTCTCTTTCCCTCAAACAGCCTCTTGGCTGCCTTCATCCCTGTCACAGCACAGTCTTGATACAGAGCCCAGGTCCAAAGCCTTCAGAGCCTCAAAAGTTTAGGCAACTGTGCTGGTGAGGGGGAGATGCTAAACAAAAACTACCCAAAAATATACACCTGCCTTCTGATACAAGTCCCACTGCCTCCTGTTTTTCTTGGATGACTCCCCATGCAAATTCTCACAGCTGAAGCCTTGTTTGGCAATAAGATAAATCACAATTGTCACTGCAGAACAACAAAATGGCTGATGATTTTTAAAGTAACCCTTCAGAATTCTAAAAATGGTGCCTATAGCTTTGAGACTTTCATTTTAAAATGTCCTGTTTTGCAAGCAGAGAGATAGAATAGGTCCATGAATGAATGAGTGCTGACAGCTTTAGAAAAAAGAAGAAAAAAAAAAGAGAGAAAAAAAGGGAAAAAAAGGGAAAAAATCAAACTTTGGTTTTGGAGCCTGCTGTGCATCAGAAACATTAACCTACTTTGAGTAAAGTTTGCTAACTGAGCAGCAGAGAAAGCAAGCAGGGCATGCTAAAGGGAGTTGTGTGTAACTCCTTTCTCATGCCTTTAGAGCTGCAGGGACTAAACACATGGAGAAAAACCCAACTGAAAATCTGGCTGCCATCCAGAAGTTTAAAGCCTTTGAAAGAGCCCTGTGGTGAAAATGAAGCTACTTAACATTTTGATTTTTCCCATCTGTTTGGAAAAAGGGGAAAGACTGGTTTTAATTATAATTAGTGGTCAAAAATTGAGTAAGTGGTTTTTTGTTGTTATTTGAGTTTTGGCATTGGTGGCTGTAAAAGCCTGCCTCAGGTTGTTTGCAGGGTTTCAGATACCAGTTTGTCTCTACGATGAGATACCAAAAATTATTATTTATTGAAATGTGTAATCCCTGCTAAAAACAGCACTGTCGACATCTCTACCTCAGTCTGAGGATTATTGACATTTCTTGAGTAGAAGGGATAAATAAGTAGGGACCCCAAAACATGCTGAACATTTTTATCACGACAAAAGAGAAGCAATGCACTGTAAAGTGGAAAATGGCTTTTAAGACATCATTTTCCTGGCAAAATTGCTTTCCTTTATGGATTATGTTTTTTACAACTTTGCAATAAATGCTTCAAAAAAGGACTTTCCAACTGAGTATAAAGAGAACTTATATCCTTCTTTAACACAACTCCATTGACTTTTCACTTGTAGTTTGCCTCTTTATGCTAATTATCATATGCCCTCTATTATAGGAAGAGATCCTTGCACTGGATGCAATTAAAGATGTAAAAGATACTTCCACCCAGGTTTCTGTTTTTTTCCCCCAGAGTTTCTAAGTTTCTGGCATTTGATTTTTAAGAAAGCTTTTAAGTCTGAATGTGTGGCATCATATTTTACAGAGCAGAAATCTCTATCATATCCCAAATAGCAGCTGATGTATTTCAAAGGCTTCTTTTCAGATAAACATCTAAAACTCTGGATAATTATCAAGCTCACTCAGCCTCCTTTTCTCTGGAAAGCAGAGGGCTGCGTGTATGGCTACAGATCATATCACAAACTGTCCAGTAGCTGAATCTCAGGCTGCTGCTTTTAGACAGGTCAAAATTTGTGTAAGGAGAGACATGTTCTTTTGATATTTCCACTTCAGAAAATTGATGTTTGCAGAACCAAAGAACACAAAATACCTCTTGGTTTTCACCAAACCACTCTGAAGCCCCTGAAAGGCTTGCTTTGGGTTTGGAGCAGTAATCAGATATAAATAATGATTATTTTTTATTTAACCCACTGAACTGAAAGCAAACCTAAGCATACAGCACTAAAGCTTTGTCTCTGCTTAAAGCCTACTAGAAGATAGTATCTCTGTCCTCAGCATTTCAGACTAAGCCTAAAAAAGTAATATATTAAGGAGTGAGAAGGACTAGAAAAGATGGAAAGACTTTGAAAATTATTCTGAAGTCAAGGTGGTAGAAGGGGTGGGGGGCGGAAATCAGTGGCACAAACTAAGCCATTGCCTGGAAAGCAGCTGAAATAAACGAAAAGAGAGCTGTCTGAATCCATGCACTAAGCACTATAGCAGTGCAGGCACTGACATCTGTATCCCATTCCTAAAATCATCCACTTGCTTATGCCTGAGCATGTGTCCTTACCTGGTGCTATCACACAAAGTCCTTGGTAGGTTTTTACCATCTATAGGAGGGCCTTNCTCCCCCCCCCCCCCTTATCAAGAACACCACTAAGAGGATCACTAAGATGTAAATGACCTAAACACAACACATACAGAAAATGCTCTTTGGTTTATTTCGTTTGTGTCCCTCAAATTAGCGCTGAGGAACAGGTGATATCTCCTCCAGAACCTATATCAATGACTTTTTTTTTTATAAACACAACCTGCATGAGCAAGACAGTCCTAGGTTTCTTGTATGTGAATAATTGACTCATTTTCCTGTTTATAAAGTGACTGAGATATCAGAATGATTTTCATGTCCTCTGCTGGAAAGAGGTGTTTTTTGGAGAGGGGCTGGCATATTGCTTTGCACAGAACTCAGTAAAAGATTCCCCTACTCATTCACTGTGATGAGTAAATGTTTGACAGTGAAAGAGGAATGTTTCTTAGAGAGAAAAAAAAAATAAAAATATTTGAATGAATGTTGAATGAGCAATATTGTGATGAATTCAGCAAAAAAGCCATAAAACCAGTGTAAAAAACAATACTGAATACTGGTTTGTGAAATTATTTATTCAGCAATATGGGGAATTATAGTCAAAGACGAGAATCAGACTTTCCCTAGGTACCAAGTTTAATTCCACTTCAAGTTTCCATCTTTAATTGGTACCTCAGGGGTAAATGTTGCCCTGACTCTTGGAAGAACACTGCAGGCACCAGAAGCAGATCTGAACAGAAATTTCAAACACCTGAGGGTTTCTTTTTAACTTTCTTCAAAATGGACCTCTCTTTCAAATCTGAAGGTCTTTCATGGGGGGGGATCAATTTGTGGGGAATTCTTTTAAAATAATGTTTAACAAAAAAAAACCCTAAAAATGAGGGGAGGAGATGGTGAGGTTTTTGAAATGTTTAAGGGAAAACTCCGTTTCAAACATAACTGAATAGGAAGAGAACAAACAGGGAGGCAGGAAGAGATAAGGACAAAAGCTCTGGTTCTGTTCGGGTTTTGTACTAGGATGTAATTATTTTGCTGTACGTGGGAAGAACAACGGGACACGGAGAAGCTATACAGATAAATCCTGCAACTTACCTCTATGCAGAGAGAGGATTCTGCAGCGAGACTCTCTCAGCAGCAAATAACACCAGGCTCAGCTCCAGGGGGAGGCATTCGCAGGAGAGCAGCAGGGGTGGGATGGAACACAAAGGTGAGGGATGGAAGGCACACAGGGCAGGCACTGGCCACAACACTGGGAGAGGAAAAGTCACTGAAGCGGCAGTGGGTTCCCCAGTACTTAACCTCTGCGCAGCAGAGGAGGCTTTCTTTTTTGCCTACATATAATGATTGTTAAACTGTCCAGGTTTGCTTGAAGAGTTGGGAGGGCTGTATTCAAACTCTAGAAGCAGCTCCACTGCCAAACACCTATCAGCTATTATTAAAAAAAAACCAACCAAAAACCATAATTAATCATCAGAAGTTAACTTCAAAAAACGTTTCTGCCAGCAAAAGCAAAACAACCCACTCTCCAGATAGCTCAAAACTTTAGAAAAATATTTTCCTCTAGTCCAGCGTGAATTACACAGCTTCGGGATAAATTGAGATTAGAACCATAAAAGTGCAGAACCACACAAATCCTTTGAGTTTACAGAGATCAGAAGACAGGAAGAAAAGGCAGTGATCAGGCCTCTGAGTTCCTCTCTGGCATTCCCCAAAGTGGTTTCAGCTTTCGTAGAAGTTTATCACCCTGGGGACAAAACAGAAGCTGTCCCCAGCTGGAATTTCTCTGAAAGGTACTCAGGGCTTGCAATCAAGATCTGTGCTGCAGCACAGAGTTCAGGGGCTTCCATGTGACCTCTAACTGACATTTTTAATAGAACACCACTTCTAGCCTTGCCAAGAAAGAACTCAAATTCAAAACACACAAAGTTGGGTTCACCAAGAGCATACAGATCTGTTGTTTTTTCCTTCCTTGGCCTTGAACATTAGTCTGACTCTACTCAGCCTCCTAAAAAGATCTTGCTCATACCAAGCTACATGCAGAGGGAGGCTTCATGCAAGATCAGGATAGGAGCCAACAGTTTTTCTCTCAGTAGCACTCTACCAGGGTTCGCAAATCACTTCAAGATAATATTTTCCTGGCTGGCTTCCACGGTCCAGAGAAGCAGCAGCAAGTGAAAAGGTTGCGGCTGTTCTTGCCAAGGAGACACTGTGCAGGGGACAATAATCCTCTCTCTTGGGATTCTTCTAACCACATGCCATGTGGTTTTTTACGTGCATGTCCATCCTTCCTGCAGAACTATGAGGTGAAGTTCCAGAAAAAGGGCTTGCATAGAGGTGCAAGACATGAGTTTCTTTCCCCATACTCTTCCTTAGGACTTGGGGAAAAAACAAGCTGTAGCACTGTCTCGCTCCCTCTCGTTTCATACACCGAAAGTGATTTGGGGAAGCCAGAGGACAACTCTTAATGAGGGAATCAAGGGAGTTACTTTTATTCTTTATGATCTTTATTTAATGATTTAACTTCAGAGCAATGGAAGATGCGGTCATTTGGGAAGGTAAACTGTGGCTCAGGAAGGCCTAGAAAAGGAAGCAAATATGCTGTAGGTACCAAAAAACCCCAGAATTAATTAGACCACTGAAGAGATGATACACGCCAGTTTGGGCTCACTGAAATGAAATAGGAAACAAAAAAAAAATTATCCTTGTCAATTTTTTTCTTTAATTCAATACATTCTCACTCTTTGCATCTTAGGGGAAAAAAAATTCCAACATTTATTGACAAAAAACAGTTGAATTAGAAATAGGTAAAAAAATTATGATCTCATGCAGTATTAAACAGTTTGCAAGTGGTGCAAGTTCTGTCTCAACCATTACTTTATAATACCTTTCTAAATCAAAAAAGACGATTGCTTTTCTTTCCAGTCAAACCTTTACTGCTAGGGTTTCTCCAGAAATAGATTTTGTAGGCTTTCCAGTAAAACGAAAACCTATATTGGAGAGATTTTGAAGGTGAGAAGGATGCATTATTGCAAAAATTTCTGGGGTAAAGACTGTGACAGATATTGCAGCTCTCCCATTTCCTTTATCCATTGTGATCAGAACCAGAACCAACACTCAAAAAATGCCACCATGGAAGCTTTGAAACACATCAGAAATAGAAGTGTTCTCCTTTCCTAAACATCACACTGCGTTCTTTTGCACCGTTTAATATTATCTAAGAAAACAGAAGCATAATTATTTTTAGGTGATTGTATGTACATATTAAGCTTTTTAGAAGTTGTTTTGATTTCTAATGAAGTGGATCGAGTTTATTTTCAACTATTATTGTTCCAATAACATTCTAATTTTATAAAAACTCGTATTTTTCTAAAAGGCTCACTTGCGTTTTAATGGCAGGAATGAACAGAAATTGTCTTTAGAAATTAAAAGTTATGTGTCAAGTTTCATTCTGAACAAACCACCAGTCTTAAGGAAGGGACTCAAAGTATAACCTAGTTCTTCTGGGAGAATTGGATCAGACTGTAAGTTCAGTAACATGGCAGCTGACTGGGTGTATAGAAACTGTAGTTTCACAGGCACACTCCTCTGCAGCCATGAGCCGTCTGTGATAACAGCTCTTTCCTTCTTTGTACACCAGACCAATCCAGGCAGGATGTACGCCTGACTGTTGTAACTACAGAGCCCTGCCCTCTAAACCAGTGGGATTAGGTCTGTACATGGAGATCATCATCAATACTCAGCATAACCCATACAGTCACATTCCCTCCCGGATCCAGAGAAATCTTTTCCAAAGAAATGCACTCGTAAGAGGGTGCATTCCTGGGGTTATTCATCACAGTTAAACACATAGCACCTTTTCTAACGCAGCAGTCTGCTGTTGCAAACATGGTTATACCCAAAGCTGCTCTGGTGAAACACAACTCTTCCTCTTATTTCTCCTCTCCCATCACTGAGAGGAAATAATCCCAAGCAGCATGGCTAAATATCCTTAACTTCATACACAGAGTACGCAGAAAAGTAAAACAAAAGCCAGGGGAGGAAGAGAGAGGGGTACAATCTAAATCCTGGTTTTACTGCATTTGGAGTTTACATCAGGCTCACAGGAGCCTGTGATTTCTGGGTTCCTTTTCCCAAAGGAGACAACAGTCATAACTCAAAATATACACCCATGCTCACGATAACAGCTGAAGAGCTAGGTAGAATTAGCATTTATTTTACATACCCTAACACTACTAGATAATGGCCAGCTGTTCAATTGCACAGCAACACTACACAAATGCTTTAACATGCAGTATACATCAAAATCACCTATATACTAAAAGAGATTCCTTGTTCTTAATGAACCAGTGTGCAAGTAGACAGATGAAATGAGCCCCAGTAAAAGGCCATCTTCTCCAGGCTGGAGGAGAGAGCATGAAAAAATCGGTCAACCTGTAAATAAGTCTATAAAAATGAGCAACAAAAATGGTGACAAGTGAAACAAACCTGGCAAATTCATAACCTGAAACTGTTTGAGAGCAGATAGGGTTGACATAGCACAGGATTTTTTACTACCAATCTGACTCTATTTACAGTTTTCAAAAAGGGGGTGAGTTTTATTGTTTCCCCCCCCAGAAAATTCTCTCAACAGCAGGAAAGCAGAATACAATCACCTCAGCTGTCAAGCTCCCCTGCGATACATTTATTGATCATTCCGCTAAACGCGCATTTTGTTTTGATTCTGCCCATGCTGGGTTTCACTTCTCTGTACAAGCGTCTGAAAGGGCTACAGGGTTGCCTGGGCCAGATGGACAGTCACCAGGCACTGAATGAATATTTCAGCTATTTTCAGTAGCCAGCCCCTCTGAGGTGAAGGGGTTTTCACATCTAACACAGTTCACCTCAAACTCCTCTGACAAAGCTCCCACTGCATTTCCCAGTCTCCCACATCAGCCTTCCCAGCTCTTCTCCACAGCACCAGCATCACAGCTGGACTTGTCTCTGTTGTATACCATTTTAATTTTTTTTTAAGTTTTAGCAACAAATCATGTGCTTCTCTATGTATGATTATTTATGTTTTAATAGAATGGGAACATTTGATTTTGTTATTAATCACCTTGTTACATGTTGAGAAAGGGATATAAAGAATGTATTTACTGCTCTGTAGCAAGTGTCACTGAATCATATGTTACCGAAAAGTTTATTTTACTCTTTTCAAAGCATGTTTGTTTCAAGTCTTTCTACAGCAATGACTGTTTATGCTTGAGGATATGAAGGGGGCAAATTATGGCAGAATCAGTTCTAGAAATCCACTGGAATGATAATGAATGGCAAAGTATTATGCGGTTGTGAGGAATTAGTTAAACTCTTCAACTACTTTGAGGTATGGGAGATTTTATTTCTGCACCACGGAAGCAGAGCGCAATTACATTCACCTAAGTACTATGACTATTAAGATTTCCCATACAGAATTTGCCTCTCATTCCTTTTCAGGATGTTAATGAACTTGCAATCCACTCTGAATATATCATCTTAGCTAAAATATTTCTGACAGTAGTGACCCAGCTAGCTACAAGTTAATGTATAACATACTAGTTGAGCAATCCAGATTTTTTTCTAAATCTAAAACTAGTTTTACTTCATAAATTATATTGAAAAAATATTTCTACAACATATTATATCATGGAAGTAGATTTAATATCAGAAGTACTGCTCATGAAAGTTATATCAGTAGTTCTTAGGATCAGAACACAAGATAGCATGGGGGTTTCACAAGGCAGAGTACACTCAGCTCTGCCAAGGTCCGCCTGGCTGTGGTTTTTGCAACTTCCCAGGAGTCACAGAGAATCATAATATAGTTTGAGTCGGAAGGGAGCTTAAAAGGTCATCCAGTGCAATGCCCCCTGCAATGAGCAGGGACATCTGCAACTAGATTGGATTGCTCAGAGGGCCATCCAACCTCACCTTGAATGTTTCCAGGGATGGGGTATCTACCACCTCCTTGGGCATCCTGTTGCAGGGTTTGTAAACCTCATTGTAAAAAAATTCCTCATTGTAAAAATATCCTCCTTCTATCTAGTCTAAATCTACCCTCTTTTAGTTTAAAACCATTATTCCTTGTCCTAATACGATAGGTCCTACTAAAATGTCTTTCTTATAAGCCCCATTTAAGTACTGAAAAGTGCAATAAGGTCTCCCCGGATCCTTCTCTTCTCCAGGCTGAACAACCCCAACTCTCTCAGCCTGTCTTCACAGGAGAGGTGCTCCAGACCTCTGACCATTTTTGTGGCCTTGCTCTGGACCTGCTCAAACAGGTCTATGTCCTTCTTAAGCTGGGGACCCTAGAGCTGGATGCAGGACTCCAGGTGGGGTTTCACCAGAATGGAGTAGAGAGGCAGAATCACTTCACTCAACCTGCTGGCCAAACTTCTTTTGACACAGTGCAGGAGATGGTTTGGTTTTTTGGGCTGTGAGAGCACATTGTTGGCTCATGTCCCCCAAGTCCTTCTCTGGAATAGTTGTCTTCAAGCAGAGGCTTGGCCCTCAAAGAAAGAAGGCAGACTTGGCTCTCGTCTTGAAAATCCTGAAACATCTAAACCCTCCAAAATCTGAAAAGGGATTGAAAATTTTCAGCATTTTCAGTTCCATTTCTGGAGTGGGTTTCAAGTCATATTATAGTCAGCTGCTGTTGACAGAGGATCAGAGGACCCTGACAGAGGTCAGGATCTACTGTGTTAGGGTGCCAGAGGGCATCCTGACAGCAGGAAAATCCTGCAATTGAAACTGTCAAGGAATCAATCAGAAGACAGGAAATATCCACATTGTGCTAAATAAATTCATTGTGACAGGGCTTATTACAGTGAATAGCAAATTAATTAATAATAGAGGTGCCTGAAATGCAGCAAAGTGTCACTGAGCTAAGAAATGTTACAGTGGAGGGAATATTTAATGGAAAGCCACATAATAGTAGAAAGAACTTCATTGCAGGCTACAGTCTTGTCTGGTCTCTGATAATAATAAGATTAAGTGTCAGAATCCTACAATTAGGATTCCACCCCCCACCCCCCCAACAGAAAAAAGGTTGAAAAACCACAATTTCTCAGCATTTTTTCAGGCAAGGCCATTGCACCAACAAGAAACCAAGCTTCCACATCAAAGGGAAGGGTTAGCTCTTTCCTCTACTTGTGCACGGGAAGCATGAGTAGCAGCAAGAGGCAGTAGCAGTGCTTTCACCATGCCTGACTCATGCAGTAATGAATGTGGTGTGCCAGTTTTGGGGACTGCACAGTTGACAACCCTGCCTGCAGCTCTGGCTGCTCCACAAAGCACAGCAAAGGTCACAGTCAGCGACTTCCCGATTTCAGGTCACTGTTGTTCAGAAAGCCTCCCTCCAGCAGTATATGCGTTTCACACCTAGCTGCTCCTTTTGTCAAGCTGTCATATTTAATTAAAATGCTGACAGCCTTTAAGGATCTCTACAATGTGCAAAAAATACATAAGATCAACACTTCACACTTCTACCAGCGATTATTCCTTTCGTACAGTAATTTAATTTGCTTCCTCTAGATCTTGAGGTTTTTAAATTATTTCTTCCTTTTGCTGTTCTCCATGAGAGGCAGAATAAGAAGCGTTCTAATCAGTGCCTTGAACTCCTTCCTGCTGGTCTGTCCTCAGCCAGGACTTTCTCTGTGCAGAGAAACTCTTCGTCTGTGTTCGCTGCTCGGTTTCTGCAGAGTGGTGTGCTTAGGCTGCCAAGAGGAGAGCTCTCACAGTGCACTCTCTCTCTGGGTCCCTGATCGGAACAGGACTTCTATTTTTTTTTTTTTTTAAACCTGCAAATACCTCACTTGGGTTTAAATCCATGGGATCTAACCACCTATGAGATCTTTAAAAGCCTTATCCCACTTCTGCATTATTAATTCAAGTGCTTGGTTCCTTAAGTTCTTCATGACGTGCCATGAGGTGACGATTTCACTGTGGTGTGTGCTCACAGCCAAATACTTTCTCACTTCTTTCCTCCAGGCACTAGGAATCTTCAACATTATCCTCATCTTTTTTTTT
>VXBJ01006369.1:598136-620971 GCA_013400055.1 Nycticryphes semicollaris | reverse complement strand
TTTAAGAGAGCAATAAGATGCTGTCATAATAGAAAATAATTTACCAGAACTAGAAAGCAGAGAGAAATTCAAGGAGATCTATGAGACATCACCTCTACTAGCACAGGGCTATCAGCACTCTAATTTTACTCATACGTGTGTGTGTCTCTCTCTCTCTATACATGAACCCACTTTGGTACTTTGTTTATGCCATTTCACATGTAAATATTGTGCCTAATGACACCTTGTGATATTGGGTCCCAAGTGGTGATAGATGCCCTACTTAGATAATTCCTATTCCTGTACACATCTGACAATCTAGGCAGACCAGGCAGCCTGAGAGGAATGCACTAATCCCGAACATACCCAGTATTAACACGGGAAACCAGAGAGAGCATCTGAAATGGACCCAATCTTCATAATCTGTAAGAACTACAAGAGCATCTACCACTATTCCTGCATCTCCACCTACAGACTGCTCAAGATACTTATCAAGATAAGCCTGTTCAGGCTATGAGCTTGGCTATTCACCAAGGTAAATTTACAGGGGGAAACACATCCCCAAAAACATATGACAAAAGGCCTCTGGATCAACTACAGTTCAGACAGAAAACACGAATGAAACAGGACCATTCACTCCCAGCCTTCTCCTCCATGGGGAAGTCAGTAGGAAATCATTAAGCTGTGTCTCTGCTTATAGAGTTAGAAACACTTGCTACAAAAACACAGCAGCACAAGTGCTTTTAGTCTGGACCAGGAGAGAGCACTTCTGAACCGCACCTGCAAGCTGCCCCATTAGCCACGCATTGCGCTGAGGGGTGACCTGTTTGAAGTGCTGTGTCTCAGGAGCCATGGCAGAGCAGCGGTCACTTCACTGGACCTGCTGCTCCGTGGCCACAGGGCACATCCCAAACCCATGCTCTGAAATACTTCCAGCACCCCTACCCTGCATTTTGGGTAGCTTCACCTGAGCAGATCAGTTCCCAGGCTGTGGGATGGGATAAGCCAGTTTGGCCCCCTCCTCCATCTTAACTACCTTCTACTCCAATGGCTCAGATGAGTAACAACTGCAGAAGCCCTAGTCAGAGCCCTACCTCCTTTCCCTTTTAAAATCAGATACAAATAATTTCTGCAGCCGCTCAAGGGAGACACTTAAAAATGGCCAATGTATTAAAAAAATATTGCCTTTCAGCAACTCATCTTTATAACAAATGCTCATGGGAAGTGAATTGGTAGAAAATGGATTTAGCTTTGCAAATGTAATGATTCATATCGTGATTATCTGTGCATTCATCCAGTGGCAGCAGCAGAACAATGTCATATTACACATCTGACCAAACATGACTAATCAGTATAGATTGATTAAAAACTGAGATACTCACAGAGAGGTTTGGTTTTGTTTTCTTTTTCTTCCTTCTCCATTTTTTTTACCCAAATCAATCCATATAGTTATATAAAAGTAATACAAGACACTGAATTGATAAAGAAAACTATGATTTTCTAATAAAGTCTAAAGTAGAAAATCAGTATAAATTACTCATTCTGATTTAAATACTCAGCTGTAATAGCTACTTATTCTGCAAATATATGTATTTATATAGTCAGAGTCAGTAAAATAAAACTGTCTAGAAGGTCTAAAACTCATGAGGATTTACCTCAAAAATTATTTATATATGTTAAATAATATTTTATAGTCTAAATTAAGAACTTTAAAAAGTTAAATGAGATTCTTTAGAATACATGAAGATTGTTCAAAGCTTCCAGACCCTGGCTGCTGATTTGAAAGGCCTTGGTTTCAGGTGAATCTGCAAAACTTTGCACAAAGATATTCCTATTCATGAAGGAGATGCTAAGAGGAGATCATTAATAAGATCTTACCTGAGAATTAACATGTTTTAAAATGTGAATAAAGATAAAAGAAACAAAGCAATAAGCTTTAGACCAGTCTGCTTGGAAATAACTCCCTATCTGAAATTTATCAGGTTTGTGTTTGAAAACTGCTGGCTTCTGAATGTTCTCAAGACTACATGCACTCAGAGTCACAAGGATGTGGGATACCTCACCTAGCAGCAGCCCTGCTTTAAGCTGGGTTAAGAAATACATCCAAAGGTGGATGAGTCCTTTGTAACCCCTGCTCAGAAGAAGCAGAAACAGTTTCATTCCTAAAACACAAAATTTGGCTCTGCAAAGGCCCAGATACAGCTCTTCCTAATGGTGTAAATTAATTGTGTCATAGCTGAAGTTCTACATATGTTAGGAATTATGAAAAATGAAGCTGTGAGCCCTCTGGTGACTTGTCAAGCTCCAGGACGCTTGGTGCATGGGCACTGAAATGGGCAGGTTTTCCAGACGCCATCTGGGCACCTCTCTCTGCAGCTACTCAGTGTGGGTAGTTTACTCACAAAGGCTGCTCCGTGTTGGAGACTTGCACATTCAGGTCCTACCACTGATTCAGGAGGCTCACTGAAGTGCTTCTATGTTTCCTAGGAAGAACAGCATTTTCCAGACCTCCTGTTGTAAAAAGCTACCAAGTTGGTGCCTGTTCTCTGCCAATTAAAGCTGGAAAGTCTGGCTGCTCTTACAAGCAGCTGCAGAACTCAGACTAGAGGAGCCCAGTGTCATCTGCTGTGTTTGTCACAGCTGTTTCTGTATTTACCCTGGAGAAGTCAGGTAATGAAAAGCAGGCTGCTCTCAGTCCTCCCGAATTTCTGGCTGCCATCACAGGACTCATCAGTGCCAGCAACAAGGTGCCAGCATTGAGAATGAGGTGGTGAGTAGCACTGACCCACAGCAGCCCACTCTGCCCCTGCTCCCAGGGACTGCAGGTCGTCTTCACCACAGCCACCAGCTGGGCTGCGAAGCCCCAAGACAGAGATACCCAACCCTTCCTTGTTGCAAGCAAAAGTCTTGAGTAACGACAGATCTGCAAGTAACATCATACTTCTCCAACTTGGACTGTTTACAGGAATATTGTTCCAGCAAATATCTAAGAGCCTCACGGGCATCATGTGGGCCAGTACCACTGCTTGGGAACTGCTAGCTAAGAATAAAAAAAAGATGATGTTCAAGATGTTGAGGGGGCCAGGGTTGGGGGGAGGAGAAGTGCAATTAATTTTATACACTGACAGAAATTTCTGAATTACTTAGTTGTTTCTTCTTCTTTTTTTTTTTTTTTTTAAATTATGAAGTAATGTCTTAAAATAGTCAAAGACGTCATAACATACAGGACTGCACTTTGGCAAGACACAAGCATACACTTTTAACTACGGTCACCTAAAAAGACACATCAAAAAAGAGCTACTTTGGTGAAGGGATTTTTTTCTTCTTCTTTCTTTTCCTCATTCCCCTTCAACATACCAATGTTGATTGTTCCCAGAATGATTCAAAGTCGCTGAAAATCACAGTGACACGACAGAAGAAATTGAAAGCTATTCCTACCTAGCATGTGTCAGCTCATTGTCAGACGCCTGCTTCTCGGCTGCACACCTGTATGCACATTGCTCTCATTGCTCTGTCTAGCTTTGCCTCTTTATCAAGCACATCTCAGCGCCAGTCTCTCTTTTTCTTCCTTCTCTCCCACACTGTAGTTCCTTCATAAATCTCTCACTCTACAATGAAGTGTCACTGTGTTTATCCAGTTTCAGTAATACAGGAATACATTGCAGCACGCAGAATGGGCTCTTAACTCTTCTCTTGTTTATTAATCTGCTTGAAATGCATAGCAAGAACACATCGATGCTGCTAAGGTTAATGACCGATTGATTCATAGCAAGAGAGCGCCAGCATTTACAGTCAAATGATCCTTAGTAATTGTTGTAATAAAGGCTGCAGATGAGCTCTCTCTCAAGGTGCACAGTTACGTAAAGCGTACAACTCTCTTCAGCACACCTCAGTAAGAGAGCCGTCATTTGGGTTTCTTACGGAGGAGCAGCAGGTGCTGGAGGGAGCCAAGGATGTGTTTCAGTATACAGCTAATAGTCACCAGACTGAGCAATTGTACCTCCTGCAGGTGGTGGAAAGCCTGCTGCTCTCCTCAACAGCCCTCTGATGAAGAGATTAGAACTTGCACCTTCCACGCTACAGGAGGTGATGCTGAGAACCAATGCATGCTACGTTTTCTTTGTGTTTTATAATACAATTACATGATAAGGGGAAGAAGAGCTGGCTCCACACAAACAAAACTGCTCGCTCTTTAAGGCATTTTTGTGTCATTAAGAAGCTTGTGGGAATTAACAGCTTACACAGTTACCACTTGTAAAATAACTTTGTCCCTTTAAATAAATGAAACATTCTAGCTATGTAATTGGTGTCAAAAGGATGAGATTTGCTGGAGACGTATTTAACCTGCAACTTCAAATGCAACAGAAGACAAGATTATCACAATTCCCACCAGTGAATGATTGACATCAAATGAATTGTGTGAGGATTTGCCAGTTACAGGTGAAAAAAGCAGAAGCAGCTTTGCATTTGATGGTTTAACATCAGCAGGAGGCTACATTCACTGGGAGGACTTTATCTCAAAATGACAGCACCTAAAACCAGGGCTTTTGGTGGCCTTGGAATTCCTCTACAGAAGTACTCACTGAATCACCTACTACTTAAAAAAAAAAAAAAAAAAACCACAAAAAACGTACCTGACCTCCTCCTGTCTCAAAGATTGTTACCTTATTTTAGCTGAAATCAAAGCTCTGAGTCAGAGACACATGAGATTCAAAACACCTTTGCAAACTCCAGGAGCTCTTTACACACTGAGCAGCTCAAGGCTGCTTTGTATGAAGAAAGCATGTTGTGTTGGCCTGCCCCAGAAAGTGCCACGTTCACTGCCGAGAGGGCTCTGCCCTTCCGTACAAGTGTGTAAGTCAATATTCAGGCAATTACACTTGCGACGAAATGCAGAAATTGAGGCACAGGCTTTTCTGCCAGCAATTTTTTGTAAGTGCCTTTAGAGCCAAGGTATTGCCAAGGTTAGACACAGGAAAGCATCGCCCTGCCAGCAAACACACACTAGCCTCGTTAAAGATGGTTCACTACAAGGCCAAGTGGAAATAACTTTGTGACAGGGTGGGAAAAAAAACAATCCCATACTTTGACTTACCTTTGTCCCCTGAAAATACTGTGGTAGGTGTTTTCAGATTCCTCTGTCCATCTCCATACTCAGCTGACAGGCAGTAGGAACACATGGCTTCAAGCTCATCCCCTGTGTTGATCAAGTTGTAGTCATGAACTGGGTGATACTTAGTTTGCCTGAGTAGTTCAACATCAGCCATCCTGGAGTCACTTTATATAATTAATTTCCATCTTTCAGCTTTGCAAGTTATACTTTTCAATAACAGCATAACTGCGTATCTGCAGACTGCATGGAAAATGGCACCATTTTGCATAGTATATGTGGAGTATTATCGTGACCTTCGTTTACATGAAGTCAGATGCACTGTTCTCCTCATAAACACAATCTCTCTCAGTATATTTATATGGAAGAGATGTCAGTCTCACCTTGCCCTACTTAATGCCCCAGAGGAAAGAGTGAACCTGTGCCAAAAGAAAGGCCCTAATCCCATTTTAGGCTTTAAGTACAGACATCCTCTTTGCATCTGAAAACACGACAAGCAACCCCCCTCTGTACATTCCTGCATGAGCCAATCTGGATGCAAAGAGTGAGCAGGATCTGCTGTTTACTTCAAGGACAGAAAAGGGAATGAGATTTGGACTTCATTTAACCTGCATCCACACACTGTGCTAAAAGAAGATTTGAGCGATGGCTGAAAGGGAATAATTAGCAATAATTAATTTCTGCTGCAGATCGTTAGCAATTTACAACCCCTATGAGCAAATGAAAAGAAAACCATGGTTCATCAAACTCCTAAAATTAGCCCTAACCCAGTCTCTAACACTGAGGACTGCAGTTCTTTCTGAAGGGCTGGAAAGCAGTGCAAGAGACCTCCTGTAAAACAGCTGCTGGTCGCCTGTACTCCAGCAAACATAGAGATGTATATGAGAATTTCAGCACTGTGGAGGACATCCATGTCACCAGTTCACCAACACCTGCCAGTTAGAGTTAGGAAGACTCTGAGGACTTCAGATATTCAGTTTGCAGTAAGTGTGACTTTTAGCACCACTGTCTGCTTACCTGGTGGCTCTCCTTTTTCTCATGAACAAATTTTCCAAGTTAGAAACAGACTTGCTTCTCAGAGACGGATTATGTTAAAGCCCTCCAGATTGAGACCATTATTTGGGGAAAATTAGCCAAAGAAATTATTCTGTTCAATAGGTCTGTAGGTTACATGACCTCAGGTATTTTCTGTCTGGTATTAGGGACTTAAGAGATTTCTCTCTGGCCACAGGAATGTGACAATTCATTAGTATAAGTTTTTCCACCCTGCAAATACTAACTTCTAATCTTGTGTTAACGGAGAACTCAATAGTAAAAATAATTTCCTTCATATGTTACTTGGGAAAGCCCCAAGTAAAAAGTAACTACAGCATATGAGTGAAATAGGCTGCATAATTTAAAATTAAATATTGCCAGCATGCCAGAAACTGCAACAGAGGGCCTTACTGTATCTCTCATTTTTCATCATGCCAAGATACTTTTCTATCAGGAATTCATTAAACTGAAACCTGGAGCAGGTCTTTTTCAGCCTTGCCCTCCCAACAAAATAAACAGTCCACGTTTGAAATTGCTTTAAGAAACGTTTTAAGGTAGTTTGCTTGCCTCTTCCCACTGAAACATGCACATCTCCACCTGAGTCATACTTGACATATATTACTCATGCTGATTTCAGTAAAACTGTTACAGAGATCTATTAAAATGGATGGGTAAAGTTTAATCACCTCAGCTATAAGCAAGCCACTGATTTGTCATATAAAAAGTGGACTGAGATCCAAGGTTTCCCTAGTGCAGGCTGTTCCCATTCTTCTTTACAGGTATTATTCTGAATAGGCTGAAATCTAGGACTCTTTATTTTTCTTAAAGCTATTGAAAGTGGGTAGGAAAAATATAGTTTACATTAAACTGAGGATTCCCCAGGCAACTGAAGCCCTGCAGTGAGGACCCACCTGGGAGCCTCTTGCTCATGTGGGGTGAAGCACTTGGGACAGGGACCTCCCTGCTCCCTGGCTCCTGAGCTGAGCCCTAGTTCCCCTGGCAGCAGGACTGCAGTCCTTCATCAAGATGACAGCCTATCACGGAGCCAGAACAAAAAAATAATCTCCAATGTATTTAATAATAACTAGTAAAAAAAATCACAGCAGCATCTGCAAATGAAATTTTAACTACACCTGCTGGTATCGTTGCAAATGTTTTCAGGTATACTGTGCTTATACATCAAGAGTTTGAAAGACTCTGCTAAATTTAGAAATGTAATCTGTTCCTGCAAGGCTCAGATTTTAGTTTCAGGTAGCAGATATTCATTAACGCAGATCTCTACCCAGGAAATACAACTTGAACTTTTAACTTGAACTTTGATAATTATAAAATGGTAGAAAGCACATTTTAGATTCTAGACTTCCAGAATAAAACACTGTAATCCCCTTACTTTAGCATCAGTCACTGCACTGCTTTATTATCATTTATACATATTTATAGACATTCCATATCAACACCTATGTGGACTGTAGGTATAACTGATTGTTTATGGACACAGTCTGAAATCTGAGACATTTTCGGCTGAATTCCCAGTCTCCTGTATGAAATTCTCCAAGATCCATGGAAAACAAAACGAAACTTTAATCTATTTCACATGTCCTATCTGAAACAAGGATGAGAGAATAATGGAGATGATAATGCCTCTTTAGACATTCTTTGTCTTTGTACAGCTTTACATATAATAATAGCAACCTTTTTGAGAATAAAGCATTTTTTACAGTATAAATTTGTGCAGAACTAGCAGCCTTGGGGGCCCAAGGATAATATTGTAATATAAATGATAATTAATTTATATTTAACTGGGAAATTTGTACTATAAATGCACCCTGAACAGCAGTCAAGGGGAGATCATGCTATGAATCCCCAAACCAGATGTGTATTGGCTCAGGTAAGTAGAAATATGTTTCCCTAAATACAAGAAAGCAGCAAATCTATATTGTCTACATTTATGATAAGCTGACCTGCATCACCAGAAAATAAAGTTTTCTGAGCTGACCTTTCTTACGAGGCAGCAGTAGTGGGGTTCGTACAGGACAGGGCCCCCCAGCTATCCAGGGTCCCCAGTCGACCCTCCAGCCACTGGTGCCAGCAGCCATGTTCCCAGATCTCCTCACTTCTCTGCTGAAAATGTACCCGAAACCACCTGCTCCACCTGCATCTGCACTTGAGCATGTATTTTTAAAGGCTGTTTAAACATAAAACTCTCCTTTAACATCCAGTCCTTTGGCCAGAGCAGTACTGACTGACCAGTTGTTTCAGCCCCATCTGGCAAAGCGTGCTTTACTTTGGGGAGTTTTTTTCTCCCTCTCCTTTTTTCCAGCTTTCCAGCCGGTGACCTCCCCATTTCCTTGCCTGGAAGTAGTGAAAGCAGCCTCAGCAAGCCCACGGCAGTATCTGAGGATTTTCCACGGGCTGCAAGAACACGCTGCCACATCTGTCATTATTCCTTAATAGCCTTTGGAGTACATCCCATGCTTTCGGTGCCAGATCTTTTTTATGGCTTTTTTTTTTTTTTTTCCCTCTTCAGGGGAGAGAAAAGAACGAAGAATCTCTTAGAAAGACAGAGGCTCCCGAGTACCCCGATCAGCTGCAAGACAGTAAGCACAGACTTCCTGACACCATGCAAAATGCTTAGAAAACTAACATTAATGTAATTGCTTTAGGCAAAGTTAGCAGCCAAAACACTTACTAACTGCTCCTGCCATCCTCTGCCATCCCCGCTTCTGTGCTGTTCAGCAGAACCAGCAGTGACATCTGCAGCATTTAAGTAACAAAATTAGGAGATATACCCACTTAGCAATTTTTTTNTTTTTTTTTTTTTTACTCCTGATAAGTAAGCATCAAGCATGGTACAGTTCTCCTTCCAGCATTTTCCATGGAAACTTTATTTTTCCATTTGTATGATTAATTATTGCTGTTATGTTGGTTCTGAGATTAATACATATAATTTGGCCAAGTCTGTAGGCACTTACCAAATGTGACAAACTAGACCACAGCGAAAAAAATATTTTCATCTGTGCCAAATTTAGAGTTGCAAAAAACTAAAAGATATCATACCATATTTTTTTCTGTTCTATTATTCTATTACTTCACATATTTTAACATATCATCTAACATAAAGTTGTGTATAACCTGTTGTCAGTATATTCTTTTAAGTGCTCAATCTAGAAAATTTATTGAAGTCAACACATATTAGCTAAACATTATACTCTTGTTAAATTTGCATATTTTGTTGAAAAGTTTCATGTGAAAAGTTTCATTCAGCCCTCTACCTCCATGCATTTTCCATTTACAGTCTGCTAAATGTATATCCCTATATGTTACCCTCCTACAGAAAGTATCTGTTAATGGGTCACCCCTATGACTGAGAAAGACAAAATTAGATCTGTCTGAAATTAAATATTTCATTCTTCTTTGTTTACCACCATATAAGCCTTCTGTGAGCATTTTTATTCTGCACCCAAAAATTCTTCTGATATATTTTTCCAGTACTGTGTCCATTTTTAACTCTCTTAAAGCAAGGATACTTTCTTTCCTCAAATATTACCTCCGCTAACATGCCCTAAAAAAATTATTTGTACAGTGTCTAGGTTGTACAAAAATAAGAACTTATTAGCTAAATCTCCAAGGAAAGCTTCAAGGTATAGATCTGCAGGCAGAGACTCTTGGGGAAACTGTTGGCTTTCAGTTGGGAGATGTGCAGGTGCCTGTGGCGCAGCAGAGACATCACCCTCCGCAGAGGAGACCGGCCCCGATTCAGCAGGGACGGGTGTAGCAGAAGTGATGGAGCTCACTTTGATCATGACTGTCTGTTTTGCTACGTCCTTTCATTAGTCTATGAAAATATCAATAGCTAAAACGTCATCTATTGTAATACCTCACTTGGCAATTAAATCATCAGAGACTTGGCGTTTTTAAGGCTGGTGTTCCAGTGGCTCATATGACAGCAGAAGTTTGAAGTCAGATTGTTCATATTAATTGCTTTATGAAACAACTTTGAACCAAAATTGATTTTATAGTTTTGAAGTCAGATTGTTTATATTAATTGTTTTATGAACAACATGAAGCAAAATTGATTTTATAGTCTTGCAGACTGATTTATTCAGCAATGCATAAGTCATCATCCAGTGCCTATATCCTACAGTTAATTGGCACTTTGAAAGTCCTTTCTAAGCTCTTCTTGCATCCGCTTGAGTATGATTACAAGTGCTATGTAGAAATCAATTCACTTAATTATGATTAAAGATTTCCAAAGAAACCCTCCTGAAATGACTAAACTGAGGTGAGTGAGAGGAGAAAGCGCAGCGTAAGAAAGAGTTAAACAAGTATAGCAATACCAAGTATACACTAGGAAAAATAAGATCACATGATTGTAGCTACTGGTCTCTAATAAATACAGATGATAAAGGATTTCCTCACAGAGTCTGGCAAAGTAAACATCTATGATTCTGTGTTCTCTTCATGTACCTCCTTTTCTGAACAACTACCTCTTCAGAGAAGAGCTCTTGGCCTGCAGACTCAGGGCCCATTTTGGATCCCTAACACCCATCACCCTCACAGCTATTCTTCCCGTTGATTGGAGAGGGAGTCAACTACAAATGACTTCTCTCTATTCAACATGCCAGGGCCACCGATACAAAATGACAGCGGATCAAGGATCGTTTCTTCGGTCTGCTGTAACAACATTTCTATCCAAGCCAATTAGTTTTAAGAGATGATCTCTTCATTGTATTAGTGTTAAAAAAAAAAAAAAAATTAAACTTCTGGTTTCTCATCTTTTTCATACTGATATAAATTAAGTGACTTTTATTGAGTTTTATCAGATTTGCAGCACAGTAATTATTAGTAATAGGGATATTATCATAACATTTTGGTATGTCCTAAATATCCTCTTTGTTTTCTCATATACTAATTTTAAAATTCTGACTGATTTAAATATATAAATAACACCAGAAAGCAATCAAGATTTCTTCACTATATGCCTCTCAGAGGATAATTTTCTCATACATATGTATTATGACCAAAAGTTATGTTCTGCATAGTAACAGTAGTTTTACAGCTCAATGTTCTTTTTTGTTGCGATAGGTCAAAAATTTTTATATTGAGATTTTAACTGAGCATTTTCTTTTAAACAACAAGATATTGCTTGCTTTGCTAAAGTTCACTTTCTTATCAAAATAACAAATCGGCACATATCTCAATCGAAAAAAGGATAATCAATACTTCACAGAAAATGAATGTGTCTTTTCCTCCTTTCTCTTCTTTATCTGCCATTAAATTACATTCAGACATCTAGCACCACACTCCACTAAGCCCCATTGCAAGACAAAAATCATGCTGCATCATTGAAGATAAAACCTGAGAGTGGCACAAACACAGAACACCTTAATCGCCTCCCCAGAGGAAACACAGTGGTAATTCAGAATTAATTTTTTTTTTTTCATTTCCAACTGGAATATGTCAGGTTTTGATTTGCAGCTGAAAATAAAAAAAATATTTTTCAGTTGAAGATTTTACAGAAAGTACCAAGTTTTCCAGTTGTCACTTTTATCAATGATTTACACACCGCCTGAAGAATATGCATAAACTTGCAGTATTTCTAGAAGAGAAACTTCAATTCCATAATGAGTTATTGATAATAAACTTTATTACTACCACATCCATGATTCATGGTGTACAGGCTACAGCCAAATATAGCCGTGTGTATAAAGGAGGATGACGGAGGATACTGTTCTCTTCACAGATCTGGTTGATAATAAATAACGATGGTTGATATTGGACACTGAAAGAACTCGTCTCCTTACACCACTGAAGTATGCTTATTAACTTACTGAGAGTGACAATACAAACTAGTTATTTTTTTCAGTATCTTCATATGTCTCAGCGCATCACTTTAATAAAGTTGTGTTTTAAAGTAGCGAGTACTCCTTTTCATCCGTGATTTAGGCAGTAGGCTAGGCCTGATGTTCCGAAAGGACTAGGGTTTCCTCAGCAAACACAGCTGTTTTCAGAAAAAAAAAAAAATAAATAAAAAATTACTGAGATGGAATTTCACCAAGCATTTAGGATTTGTGGATGCTGAAATGTCCTACCCTATATATCCCACTAGCAGAGGAACTATTCATTAAATGCCCTGAAACACGTAGTCTGTTTAGTGATGTTCACACTTTTATACACCCAACATCCACTATCATCACACAAAATAAACAGCTTCAACGGGCAAATTTGGGAAGGCTTTGGTGCAGAGACGAATGGTAGGAGAGTTTACACGTGGGCAGGGAAGCCCAGACTGCCTCCAACAAAGGAATGCTCTCCATGGAGGTCTCTCATGGCTTGTGTGAGCCATCACACAGAAGTGCTTCATTTCATACAGCATCTGGTCCTGTATTGGAATTTCTCAGTGCAGGATCTGAAGGTGAAGTAAGTAGTTTTGTTGGGTTTATAGATCCTGGTAGTTGTTAGGCTCCAGCTGTCTAGCCTGTAGGGCTTTTCTAGGCATAACTTGAAGCTAAGCAGTAAATAATGAGGGAGTTTTCATAAGAAAACCAGCACAATTTAAAGTAGTCCAGCTACATTCAAAAGAATAAATTATAGTTCATTTATGTATTAGTCTTTGTAATCTAGAGAAGCCATTAGACAAGGCATCTTCTATTTGTCAATCTGATCTTTACATTTTTTTAGAGAAGTGTTTTGTTGCCACTAAGGAGGGCAAAGCAGTGGGAAATGAAGGATGAGTTTTGCTTTAGGGCAAACCTTTGTACAATCTCTGCCTAGGACACCAGGAGATTCCAGGGAAACTCACCTTCCCCATCCTTTATTCCTAGAGATCCACAAATTACAAAACCATCATTCAAATGATATCTCTCTCCACTATCAATACAATGAATATTCAGAAGAACAAAACAAAACAAAGCAACCCACGTATGCAACAAAATGGATAGGACAGCCACTTTGCTCTTGTATGTAGTACCCTTACTATTGACCTTTAAGAGAAGTAGGGAGGAAAGGCAAGGAGGTGAAAAACCTTCTTGCAGCCAGCAGAGAGATGTCACAAGTTATGTGACCAGGTATTTTTACCCACTCCCCCTCATCTTCCAGAAAGATATAATTAATTTATAGCCATTTTAACCTGAAAATGACACTAGTACAGTTGGAGGACTGACAATCAACTTCCCATGCTAGCAGCAGGGTGTAAAAGTCTGAGTGCTGCAGCATTCATGCAGATGCATTGAAAAATATAATTGATGGGACCTCCTACCTTGTTAAGTGCAGTGGCACTAGCTGTAACTATGCACAGGCATGAAGGATACACACATTTCTTTAGCAGAGAGAAACAAAAGTAAGTAATGTAGATTAAACAGTCCCTTAAAATCCTATCTTAAGGGATAGTAAACATAGTATCTATGGTTCTCTGCATCTTAACTCACAGGATGTGGCGGTGCATATACATATGCAAACTGTCTGGTGCACAATTTTATCTCATGTTTCATATTGCAGTAAAATTGGGACATGATGTACATACTTTCTGCAGGAATCACTGTAAATGACAAAGGGTAATAATACATACATGGAAAAATATGAATATAACAGTAGATGTGCATATTTGTGTAACAATTCAAGGAACCGTAGATGACAAGGTCCCCTTTGCTAAAAAAATCATTCAAATAAAATGAGCCACATTTAAGAGGATCATAATAGCAGACAGCATTTTCAACACCAAGAACATCCAGAAAACAGACCTAACCAAAACACCTCTTCACCTATCACATGTGTGCTTGGGGCTCAAAGGACAACATTGCATTATTAGTTGGAACTGCTAGCTTGAAGACTAGGAGAGCCTTACAAAGGCACTACACCTGCCAAACATTTTCTGTGACCTTCCTGGATTGCTAAAGTAACATTTAATTGTTCGAATTTGGCAAATATCCTTAATATTTTTATTAATTGCAGCATATGCACTGCAAGGTTTTTCTTCACTCAAGAACTGCAGTTGTGTCAGTCTAGGCGACTGTAAAGCTACCCTCTTGTAATAATTACCAGAATATCTCTGAACCAGTCTCACTGCATTAGAACCTTACAATTACACATTTCCATCCCCTCACCTCTCCTTTTTTATTTCCTCTACAGGCTGGCCTTGCTTCCCCTGTACCCAGGATGGTGAATACCAGTTACTCCAAGAGAATGGCTTCAGGTCAGGTTTTGTTCAATAGCAAATAAAAGAGGTAGGACCATTCAGTTCATTAAGCAGAAATTCTCTCCCCTTTACTCAGGCTGAAAAGTTTCCTTCTTTTGTCTGGGAAGAATGACCTTCCCACCTTGCAAAAGTACCTCTGCAACCAGTCCTCTTTGTAGCACTTCTGTCAAAGCAAGCCCTCCCCCTTCATAACCTCTTCCAGCCTTACTTATGGCAGTCATAAAGTGCTGTGCTTCCTGGCATTGCATTTTTATGGGACAGGGCTAGCTTTCTGCCAAGCCACTAAAGTGTCAATATTCTAATTACAAATGCACCATGTGCATGGCTATGCCCCCCACATCAGAAGAAACAGCCTCTACCTAAGAAATCTAGGGGGACATCTAGAGAAGACATCCACCCTGCTGTGGGTAGGAGAATATGTATGGTATAGACTTTTTAAAAAGGTTAGAGAAAGCTTTATAAGCATAGATCTTTGTATACTGGAAGAAATATATATAGCATATATAGCATACATAGCCTGACAGAAAAACAGGCTCAAAATTCAATGCCACTGATTTCAAGTAGTAGAGAAATTAAATAAGTGGTAATCAGTACATCCTCTCCAAGCTCAGGTACCTAAAGCTCTCTTTGTTATAAAATGTTACTTAGGAGTTCATTATATTTCTTGAGTATCATAACAGATATGAGCCTGCTTTCTGGAGGTGAGAGCTCTCTTCTTTTGTGGGAGCAGTGGATACCCTTGGGGCACTTAGTCATATGATCCTGTACCACAGAGCTAAAAATAGGGAACCGTGTCAAATTAGATTTATTAAAGATTGCTTGCTCTGTGTGCAGACAGCCTGATTTACATCCAACCTGTGCTCCAACTGCATGAAAGTGTTCCCTTCTGAACACCTTCAGAGGCTATAAAAAAAGTCCAGTGTAATACAGCTTTAGGTACACGAGAACAACTGTTCCACTGCCACTCACTCAGCTGAGAAAAAGAAAAGAAAAAAAAAGGCAAAAAAAAAAAAAGAAACAAAAATGTCATGAGCACCAGCTTCTGATCCGTAAATATATACATATAACCCTAGAAACTCCAAAAAAGAGATGTAATTTTATCAGGTCAAAACCAGAACAGGTTTGCTTTGGTCTTGGTGGTTTTTTTCAGCTTCTGTTCATCTAATCACTTTTGTTTTAATGACAGCTGAACTTATATTCTATTTTAATTCTTCCCTTAAAGGATCTACAACATCCTTCTGGTATATCTCTGCCCACCCAAAGTGTCGAAGATATGACAGTATGGTTTGAAATAAAAGTTTCATTGGCCTGTATTTTGGATGACCAAATTACTCATGAGCAGTGAACTCATGAATAAGTTATGAAAGTCATTACAACAAGTGCCAATAAAACCTTTTTATACAAGATTGTCATATATTCTACATACGCAACTTATTTTACAGGAAGAAAAAAAATACTCTTTAAGACACTTTTTAGATAGTCTTAAAAAAATTTTATGGGGACTATTTCTTCTATCCTTCCAACTGCAAAGCAGATTTTAATTAAAATAAGCTATGCTGTACTGTGCTCAAAAGGTATAGAAAATTTAAAATTTCTCTCAAACTTTTTGCTGAAACTTCTACTTTCTCAGAGCTCATGACCCACCAGAGCTCGAAAAAAGTGCTGTCCCGCTGGAAAATTATAGCTTCCCCTTTTCCAAAGGTGAAAAAAAAAATGGATACAATTCTGGATGGTCCCATAGCTAGAAATTTTATGTTTATCAGTTATCCAGGATCAAATATGGTCTATTCAAAATAATCACTACAGTTTTCTAAGGGAAGGAAGATTCCAAAATGAGAGAAGGATATACTGTGACTAAACTGGCTTTATCAGAGAAATACCAACTTTCTGAAATACTTTAAAAAAATCTAATCCCAAGCAGCTGAGTCACTAGAGTGTCAATGAGGAAGCTATTGATCCATTCTCAATTTTAATTTACCTCCCAACTATAGGACAACTGGGGAAGAAGGGCAAAAAGGATGAGTGCATACACACACACTTTTTTCTTAAAAAAAAAAAAAAATTATGAAAGAGTCCCCTTTAATTAGCTAAATTATGTTAGAATGCATCTTAATAAATGAATCTGTCCAGCATTCTTCTCAGAGTTAATAGTCTGCAAGAAACTCTGACAAATTTTCAAATGCCCGGGAGCTGGTAATTTGCATCATTTTCAGGGGAGGGAGCTGCAGACACACAGGGTTCAAGATTTGTTTATCTAAACATAGGTTTCTCCATCCAAGAACCTGATCAGCACCCAAAATGGACTATTTTGAAACTAAGTAATTTGAGCTCTAGAAGTGCTTTCTTTCCCACAGCAACAGAGGCTCTCTCAATAGCTTTGGGCCTTTGCAGGCATGCAGGCAGAGATGGATCCAACCCACAGAGCGTAATGCTGGCTGCCAACTTCTCCACCGCTTTGCTCCACACACAGCCACTTACACACATGTAAAATCAATCATCGAAGACCTTTTTAATTTGGTAACATTTTCAACTTATACTCTGCAGAGTGCATGTCGGCAGGTAATTTGTCCATAATTTTCCTTCCAGTGAGAGCAGCACTCCAATCAATGACATGGCTTCTACTGATGCTGGGTCTGCAATTCGGACCACATTTTGGCATGCTTGCCAAATACATAAAGATATTACCTGGTGATTTTTATTATTTTTTTTTTCAACTATCAGTTGCAGTACTGAAATACCCTTTGCTTGCCCGTGTTGATTTCTGAAGAGATTTACCGCTGTTGTCAAAATATCCATAAATCAAAGAGCAAGGGTGTAGGCATCAGTACTGCTGGCTGATTGTTAATTCTGTGTCCCCAGTACAATTCTTCCTCAAGAAGTTTACAGGTGCAATTTCCTTAAGATATCAGTACTCCTGTTGTGCCTTAATACCTTTTGAACCACTGAGATGCTTAACTGGGCTCTTGTGCTCTTGTCCAGAGATTTTCAAAATATATTATACGTAGCCAGTGGGGAAAAAGAAAGAAGTGCTACACATGCACCACACTCCTACTGTTCTCCTGACTGCTGTACAGAGTGAAACCTCCATCTTTCTGCCAGAGACCCAGAGGTCCTGCTGTGGAACTGGCTCCTCGTAAAGCAAGAAGAGGCAAGACATGACAGGTAATAAAAGAAGAGCAAGATGTATCCAGCAGATAAATAAATAAAAGACCTGGTAAAGCATTCCCTCTGCCCAGCCTGACAGTCAGACAATTAAGCCCTAGAAAAACTGGGCTGTCGGTTAAAGAGCCAACCAGTAGCGTCCATTGTTTTCATAAAGGTTTTCTGAAAGTGTGATCTCTAATCATTGGCTTTTTCTTCCAACTCGCCATCTCTTATCCCATCCTTTGCTTCTTGATTTTGCCTCTTGATTCTGCCTTTGCCTCATCTCATCACCTGTCAGTCAAGATGAACACAGTCCACTCCACAATCAAGTTGTCTGACTGTTTTAGGATTTATTTTTTTTTTAATTTCCAGCTGAAGTGAAATAATAGAGAATCGCACAACAGGAGAATAGAGCAGAGCCCTGATGGCACAAGCTGGAAAACAGATGGAAAGAGGGTTCTTTCAAGCACCTGTCAGAGCAACCTCTTATGATCCAAGATTTACACACTTGCATCTAAACACCTTGACAACCAGGGAGAAGAAAAGCAACATGAAACACATCCAAGTTACAAGGTTTTAACAGAAGTTAAAGCAAGAGGTAGAAAATTTATTAGTGAGAATGGAAGAACAGTATGGAATTAGAGAACTGGGGGAAAGAACATTTACACTAGCTGGGAAACAAAAAAGCTTTTTGTTTGGTTGTGGGGTTGTTGTTTTTAGTTTGTTTGCTTGCTAGCTAAAGTGCACACGACCAACTTAAACTAAAAAAATCCATGTGCAGATTCTACAATAACCACAGTAACCATATGTTGTGGCTTATGGATATCTGGATATCCTAAATATTAGGCACTATCTCAAAAAGCCTATTGATATTTTGGAATGCTGCCCTACTCCCTGCATCCTGAGCCCACTCACTTGAGTAACACAGAAAAAATAAATTCAGCCAGTCTCTCAGGGCAGGGAGAAACTAGGCTGGGCTAGCATCTGAGCGGAGGCTGGGTACCACCATGCTCAGTCAGCTCTCCTGGTGGCAGCAAGGAGAGCTGACTGCACCAGGCAGGACGCGGGGCAGCCTGGAGGCTGCTTTAATATTTGCAGAAGGTCAGACCGGCCTCTGGCTAACCCCTAGGTCTAGGAATTTGCAAAGGTAATTTAAAGAGATCATAGCCACAACGAACAGGGCTTTTGCTTTCTGTGTAGTTTTAACAGCCTCTTCAGTAGTCACAATAAAACGCAGCTCATCCAGTAACTCAGGGTCTTACGGTAAGCTGAGTAATAAAGTCCCTGAGCGTGCTCGGAGCACGGGTTTGAACATCACACCTTTCCATTATAACTCAAAAGGTACAGTAATTGGCCTGGCCACCACACATTCAAGTTCCCAAGGCTGAATCAGTGTTATTTAAATAGGGGTGGCACAGAGGTAAGAAACTGAAAGGACAAGCAATTTTATTCTTTTGCGTGCTGACTTTGTACCGTGGACCCATCCATTTCCTGCTGCTATTTGTGTTCCCCTTCAGGAGCTGCAGGGTAACAGAATGAGCTGTCCTATATGCAGCGTAGTTTAGAAATGCCCAGCCTCATCTAGCAGATCTGGTGCAAACCCAGGCACCAATCAAGACGCTGAAGCAGAAAGCTCAGCACCAGCTAATTTACCCTGAGCTCAAAGCTAAACTACCTTGTTGTAGTTTGCATCCTGGATCTTTGAGCTGCATTTCTCAGTCTTAAAACACTCTTGTCTGTTCTTCCCTTACGACTTTACTTGCCCTGAAGTGTACTCATCAAGATGGAAAATGAGTTGGAGAACACAAAAAGAATGTTAGCATTTTAGTTATGCCATTGTTATTTATACCACAGTGACCCAAAATCTCTCCTGCATATAAATGCAGCTGTAAACACCGACTGTATTTATGCCAATGATTCTGCCCGATTCATTGATTTTAAAATAATTCTTCATAGCTTTAGCACTTCCTTGAACTTTTCTAAAATCTAAGAAAGTCCTGTCTGTCAGCAGCGTCTGCTACTGCTTTGTTTGTCAGGGCAAGCAACTGAGGTAACAGAATTCAAGTAACAAAAATAAAAGATCTAAGGAGAAAGGAGAACCACCTCAGTGGTTAATTGCCATTTCAGCCATATACTGAGAAGACCTCAGTCAGATTAGCCTGACCCAGCGAGACCTGATCAACAGCAACATTTTAGGAAAGACAGTCCTTCAGAAATCCCCACAACCCTTGCCAAAACATAAGCAACTCAGGGGAGTGCAAATCATCCTGGTAGGAGACTGAAAAGGAGGCAAGTACTGAAAATAGACAAGATACATTCCCTATTTAGGGCAGCAGTTCTAGACCCCATGAAGGTTTTTCCAGCCCTGAGGCAGAGAGACAGGCGAGACACGTATGGTAGGCAGCGACCCTGCCTGATGTTTCTTGAGACAAGCAACTAGTCTCTTCTTCCTACTGCAGTAGCAATCCAGGGCACTTTATTCATTCCTCTGAACCAGATTCCAGCCAAGAAATCCAGGCCTTGCAACACTCTGGTCATGCTACCACAAGGCACGTGGTAGTTCTTCTGTGACAGAGCTTATATACATACACACACATACACAAGGTAGAAAGAAGTCTTGGTTAAATCAAGCATTTGTGTCAAGTTTAGAAAGCCCATTGAATTAGTCCAGATAAGGAACATTATCTTTGGTAGCTGCATGCAGCGGTGTTTTGCTCCTTCCAGCTCTGAACTGCCAGCCACGTAATTACAGCTCAGCTGGAGGCAATTCACGAACTCAGTATCAGACTCACACTCAAACCACCAAATCCCAACTACCATATCTTAATCCATATGTGCTCAAACAGTACCCCAGACTGTGCAACAGATGGCAGAGAACAGCTGTCCATGAAATACTCAGAAACAAGGATGGAAGGAAGGAAAATAAAAATTCCCAAGGACTTCTTCCCTAGTGAAGAGGTAAGTTACTGCATGGTCTTACAAGAACCAAAGATAGCATGCAAACTCTTCTGCTCTCCAATAAAAAATGTTACAAACTTCTTAAAAAGTAGGCACACAGCTTTATGGAGTGACCCAAGTGGTGAACAGACTTTAGCAGCAAAGTGTGTTCAAGAGGAAAGGCAAGCAAATAAAAATAAAGTATACTTTTTGCTACTCAGAATATGTTTTCGATTCAAAATCATTTTATAACCTAGCATAAGGTGCAACATAATGCTTGAAAGATGTGCTTGAAACATTATCTTGAAGAATATTTTCACTGACTTTTTTAGCAGAAATATCTCAGTTATCAAACACTGTATCAACAAAACTAGACATTTTTAAAAGCTTAAATTTAAAGCAGAACTATTGATTTTTAATGGCCTTCTCAGAAGACAAAATGAAAGATAAAAGAAGAGAAAAAGCTGAACTATGCCTTTGATGGAAACAGTGTACTTTTTTACAGGGTTATGTTTCTATATGCCTGAGCAAAGTATAAAGGTAAATAATTGTTTAATACAGGCAGATGTTATTCTGGGACAACCTGGTGAAGTCAGTTAACACCTTTGATAACACAGCAGAGAACAGTGCCTCCTAAAAAACCCCAAAGGACAGAGTCCCGTCACAGAAGGAATGTATCTATAGCCGCAGCTTTGGCAAACGAAACTGAGAGTAAGTGGCAAATACCATCCAGCAAAACTTTAGATTTAAACTGGTTCCTAAACCAGCTGAAGCATAGCAGCAAGCAAGGCTGCAAGGGGAGCTTCTGTGGGCTGCAAGTCAGAAACTGGCAGCAGTATGCTGGCAAAAAGGGATGGCTACTGGGACAGCTACAAGTGAGATGGGTGGTTGGACAAGGGCTGGGATAACGAAGCAGCTCTAGTTGGATACAGCAAGGCTTCAAAAGGCTGAGAGCTCACACACAAGCCTTCCTGCAGGTTACATGATTTCAGCTGGGGTAAAGTGGCAGAAATGCTGGAAATAGCATGTGGCTTAGAGCAGGAGATCAGTCTGCACAGCAGTGGGATTCCATCAGCCTCCAGAGTTAAGTGTAAGTCAGCAAGGTTCTTAGGCAGGCACAGCTGTGGAAGAAGTCCCAATGCCAAGAGTCTCGGGCTGATGCAGCTCAGGTGGGTGAACTTTGCTCACCTTACACCAAGGCACCT
Organism: Nycticryphes semicollaris; assembly: GCA_013400055.1. Classification (NCBI taxonomy): domain Eukaryota; kingdom Metazoa; phylum Chordata; class Aves; order Charadriiformes; family Rostratulidae; genus Nycticryphes; species Nycticryphes semicollaris. Next base: position 599,367 of record VXBJ01006369.1, on the reverse strand, counting down.
TTCCTGGATTTTAGTGCACTTTCTTGCTCTGCCGCTCTGGAGTGCTTTTGTTCTTCTAACTCTTCTGAATAAATTAATGGGCATCACATTCGGAAGTCCTTGGCTCTGATGTCACTGTATGTTGTTAATTTAATTCTTACATTTCTGGGTGGTGTTAACTCCAGGTGTGTTGAAGAAACCCCTAGAAACAGGATCTCAATCACCTCATAGACAGCCAGTTTCCACAACAAGGATATAAGATATTTATAATAAGACATAAGATATCTATAATAAAATACACATTTAGCCAGGTAACATATATATGTTTTACTAAATACAGCAGTCAATAGGTTGAGAATTTAGCAAGTACTCTTGATATCTGTGAAGAGATTTGATTAATAGAGATGTTCTAGGTGTTCCCGCCATATGCTTTTAGCTACAACTTTAAGCAGCAGGCTAGGATGTTTTGCTCCCAATCAAGGTTCAGATACCTCTCTGACAGCTGAGAGACCACAGAGAGCTGAGGAGGCAAAGACTCAGGCTGTTGAGCTTCCAGCAAGCTCCTTGAAAGCTTTTTTAATTTCACTTTTTGCCTTTAAGGAGAATATTTGCTGGGAAAAAGATTGAATTTTCTGACCAGCTCTAATTGCCAGCTCTGCCACCAAGCCTACTGTGAGACCTTTTGAGAGGTTTTGTGCCTCCCGTGTCCTTTCTTACTCTTCATTAGTTTTTCTTATTTAGAATCAAGTTCTTCAGGAGGCTGTTCCGTACCATGTTTTTTTTGCAAGTCTTGGCACAATTCATCTTTAATCTCTAGATGATGTCATAATAACACAACCGTGACCCTGCAGTGTTGAGAGCAGAAAGGCCACACAAGGGGACATCCGCCAGAAACTCCCACCTGCAACACTTACACTTCCTGAGATGGGGCCAGGTCTTATCACAGCCACTTTCCCATGCGTTAAGAGCCCACTCTTTGCAGAAACAGCCCAAACACTGGCTCAGGTGGTGGTAGCATTTAACCAAATGGCAGAGGAGGGGAAATGGCAGCCAGCCAAAGCTCTCCAAGACCTAGGGACATGTTCCCAGAGCCAAGTCCTTTCCTACAGCTTCTTTCTGAGGTTGCCCTCATTAATTACCCCATTTATTACTTTAGGGAATACACTGGTAACCTGTGCATCTTCTGCAGTTGCATTAATGTGTTTGTTTTTAATACTAATAGCTCTTTTCCAGAAATTTTATACTGGTGCCT
>VXBJ01006369.1:570886-598093 GCA_013400055.1 Nycticryphes semicollaris | reverse complement strand
AAAAAAAAAGCACTATTAGTGAGTGTTACATCCAGAACACATGAAGAAAAACACTGTGGACCTAATTGGCTTCACTACGTGCACGCAGATCTGAATGCCCTCTTTTTGGCAGAAACTAGCCCAACACTGGGACTACTAAAGGCTGTTACCTTGCATGAACAACCCCAGGCAAGACTGTAGGATCAACATTGCATTAGGATCAACATTGCATTTCTGCAGTAGGAAAATTAATGGCACCTTTATCCCTGCCACTAGTTCTGTGGTCACTTTAAGAGCAGACCACAGTGATGTGTGCAGTAGCTCTACTCTGAGCCAGGGAATGGAAGCACATTATAAAAGGTGCCTGCAAAGGTAGAGAGAGATGTCATTAAGTGCAATAGGCTTTCTTCTCAGAGCATCCCTTTCCATACACTCCTGTTTGACATAAAAATAGTAACATCTTACATAAATAAACACTTTTAAAAAATATTTAATGGACTCTTAAAAGAACCATTCACTCATACAGACTATTAGTGTTACTGCAGTAATAGTTCAGGATGCAAGAAATTGATTTCTTTAGCCACCCTGTCTCTGCCAAGCATGTTGGTACAAGGCTGTTGTGCTTTCAAACAACCCATTCTAGAGGAAAAAAAAAACCCAAAAAACAAACAAACCACCACACCACAACAAACCTAATTTCCATTATAAGTGCTTTCAATATTTTGTATATGTTTTTAAACTCCAAGTACAGCCTAAATAGTTTGTGCAACACTTCCAAGAAAGTAGACACTTCAGTAATGCTTTTCATGCTGCAAAGTTCACCAAGGCAGAACATTTGATAACATCTAGTCTTGTTAGTGATAACATTTCTAGTCTAACAAGAAACAATGGATACTGCAAAAACAGTATACTACTTATTCCAGTCTTTGCAGATGGTTCCTATAAACTCAGGAACCTACAAAAGCCACAGGCAACATGGCAGGGACAAAATGCTTCCTACCACTCTCATGTCCCTGTTTTCTTCATTCTCTGAGCAAACTTTAGGAAATTTGTATCTGAGCATATTTTTTCCCCCCCTCACAATTTGCATGACTCAATGAGCATCTTCAGGAATTTCTGGATTTGGAGTAAAGAAGGATATAACTATGCAAGTTTCAAGCTTTTTCTGTCAGACAGAAATGTAAAAGCAGAACAAGACACAGAAGTTTGATATACATTCTTGCTGCATCCCTCAGGCATTCATACATCTATCATCAAATATTTTCACTGTGCGATTAACAAATCATAAATTAGGTGATTTATTCTGATTGTTTACCCTCCTCTATTTTAACAAAAGCAAAAATTTGCAAAGATGGTCTAGAATGCTAAATGCCCGTATTCCTTTCAGCTTAACATAAAGGCTCTAAAAGCCAGGCATTCGGAAAAGCATGTTACTGTCTGTCTGATATGCATGTTCTAAGATGTACTTGCTTGCAAAGATCACTGGAGGTTGTTTGCCATCTTCTGATCGCAGCTCCTCTGCTAATATCTGTGACCACACATTGTATTGAAGCTCTATCAGTGGTTGCTACAGAACTGTTGTATCATTCCTTTTAAGAGAATAGTTTTGTGCCAAGTACTTTCTTAGAAGTTCTTAAATATAAGGATTCCATAGTCTACTAATTTAGGACTGAAATCCAGAAGAAAACGTATATAAATTTAGCAAAGCCCCAAAAAACCTCTTTATTTTTAACTGTTACTAACATCCTTGAAATTCACTAGGAATGCCGTGTACCCGATTCCTGTGGTGGCAAATGTTTTCTTATTACTATATCAAACTTGCTAAAGTAGTTCATGCTTTGATCATGTAAGCATAACAAAGAAATTAGTTTGGACTCAGTTGGAGACCAGGTCAGGGACCCGTAAGATGAGCAAGTAGCATGGCAGCCTCTTTTCCAATGTATTTTAACAACAGGTCACTGACAGAGCTGAAATGAGCAACTCAAAGCCTGCTTTTTTCCATCATTTTGAATTTCCCCATGACTTCTTTTAAATGCTTTCCTTACTGCAGCAACTATTATTTTTGTGCTTTTCACAATAACTGAGAAAATCACTGGCATTCCTTCCCTGTGTGGGAGCTGCACAAGTAGGAATATTGATTTCTTCACATATTGTTCTGCTTGGTATTACTGCTTGGCATGTTTCTTCTTTCATTTCTTATTCCTAGCTTACTTTACATTTCTAATAGTCAAGCACTATTGAGCATTGTCATAGCTACGTATAATATTACAGTTGGTTCCAAATAAACTTTTTGAGCATCTGAAAAGAGTGATGACTGCTTTTAGTAATATATTTTTTTACTGTGTCTGTGAGTTGGCTGGAGGTTTGAAATGGGTATGATTATAAACACCTTTCACTGAACTTTGCAAAAAAAGCTAAAATAATCAACTTCTGAAATACATACAACTCAAAGTGAGGTAGACCCAGAGGGAAAAAAAAAAAAAACCACCACAAAAAAAGACGACTCGGCCAGCTGTCCTCCCACCCACTTTATCTTTTCAGGCAAATTCATTACTTGGTTTTATTTGTTCAATAAATTTCTGAATCACTAGACACAGTACAGTGCACTTTGGACCCTAATAAACTCTTGCTATCACTTCTGAAACCAGTGTTCTGGCTGCCCTCTCCTCCTTAATGCACAATCATCAGGAAAACTTAGACCACCCCACCGTGTGCCTCCCATCCCCATGATCTTTCCTTTCTTCACCCCAGCATGCCCTGATGACGATGCCCAAGTGCCCAGGCTAAAAGCAGTGCCCTGTGCCCTGGCTCACCCTGCTGCCTCTGCAAGGGAGAGAGGCACAACTGCGAGCAAAGCTAGTGATCAAAACACACTGACAGAGCCTTGGTGAGCAATGTATGTATCACAAAGATTAACGTAGCCTGGGGCATCTTGTCAAGAAGAAGGAAATACAGCCCACAACAAGTTTCAAAAACCTCATAAAAATTAAATGCAATCAGGAAATAACAGCCTGTACAAATAATAAAGGAATCTTCCTTTACACCTCTGCACAGGCTGCATTCTCTGTGCCTCATACGCACAATAATGAGGAAAAATTTTGTTCTTCTGCTGCAGGTGCCCCCCAGCATTACGATGCCCGAGAAACGCTCATCTATTAGCCAAGACACAAGTAACATACTCTACAAGATGTAGCCTAAGAGGCTGAGAATTTTCACTGCTGATATTACCTGCCAACATGATGCCTTGCTTTCCTACAAAGTGTAGAGGAGCATCAAAGCTCCTTCCAGCACAGACAACATCTGGAGCCATTTCCCCCTATTAACTTTTGAGCAGAGTCAGGAAGGGAAAGCATGTTTTCCTGATCTCAAGGCAAATATTTCTTTGCCTAGATCCTGAATGAGTGGGAACCCTGACTGATCCCACCTCACTCAATCTTGCAAGAACTGGGTCACACAAGACAAGGGGTTTCCTAGGTCAACTGGTGGGCTCTCCATGTTGCTCACAATCACCAATAAATTCTGCCCCCCCTAGGATGAAACTCACCAGCTGCCATTCTCACAGAAATATTCCCATTTATCCCTTAGGACATTTTAAAGTTCTTGAACTGCATTTGTGCTGGATGCAGCCCATGCAAAGGGACTCTGCCGAGCACCAAGCTACAATCCCTGTGCCAGTCCATGCTGGGGCACCGGCTCACTGGGAACAAACTAGGAGCTCTGCCGCTGCACCACATTGTACCACACCAACTACTAACACGCTCTTCATCAAGTTCAGCAAATCTAATCTTCATTGTTTTGCCTTGTACTTTGCTATAAATTGATTCCTTTTTCCCTTTATTTTAACAGTACAAGCTGAGCTTTGGCTTCCCTACCTTTTTCCTTCCTTAGAACCACACTACTTAAGTTATTACTGTAGTCAGTAGTGCTTTCGTGTTTATTGTGTACAGTATGCCTAGGTTTGCTCTGCATCCTTTTATAAGCATGTCTTTTGAGTATACAGTTTTTGACTTATAAAGGCTCAGCCTTTTATTTGAGGAATCCTTGTATTCTAACTTTAACCCTTGAATTTTCCCATATTCTTTACATTTCTTAGAATAGTTGAAGAGAATTATTACCATTTCTACACATTCATTTGGATTTAAGGTATGTCTATACAGACCAGGTAGCCACTGTAATTTTTCTCTTCACTTTTCCTTACCTCATCTCCCTGATACCCCTGCACCACCAGCCCAAACATTTCTATTCATCTTCAGTTTTATTAGCTCTAGTAGCATCCATTTACAGTACTGTACTGCTAAAACCTTTTTGTTTTCTCCTCAACCTTCTCCATATTTTTTTAAGGCTAGTGAAGGATTTACAAGTTGAAATTCACACAACGACAAAATAAAAAAATATAAACTAAGGAAAAAAAAAATTAAAAAAAAATATAAAGAGAGGAAAAGGTTGTTGTTGACCTGAGCAGGAGGTTCACCAAGGAAATGTCATCTATTGCCTCTCCCCAGGAACTAGTTCTTTGCTTCTGCCCATCCACACCTAGAGGTGGCTGAGATACAAATAAGGTAGCACATGACCTGTTTTTAATAATAGGCGATAACCACAAATCCATTCTACCCCTCTATAACAATAGTACCATAACAGAAAGGAGAGTGGCCAAAATCAGTCCACCACACAGCACACCAATACTGCTATAACAGAGCTCAGGGTCTCTTCACTGTGACAGAGCCAAAGTCCTGCGTGTAGCTTCAAAACTAGGCTTCCTGTGTAGCCCATGGAGGCAAGTAGGCAACTCGGACTATTCAGGGCACTACAGTGCCAGTATAATAAATCCATATTTTTTTTTATCTTATCTAAAGCTGTCATGTCTGTGTCTTCCCTCTAAAAAGCCTTCAAGAAAATGCTTCCTTACACAGAAGGCATTATTAGAAAGCAAAAGTAGAATATAGCTCTTACTTCTAATGCAACTGGCTCTACCAGGGAAATTGATCAGGAAAATAAAAAACTGTCCTTTATTAAAACAAACAACTTCCCAGATGTTATATCTAGTGTTATAATTTCTCTCATATCATTCCATGCTTGAGTGAATCCTCCTTTGCAATACCATTATGAGGTATAACTGTCAACCCCAGCTCAGAGATGGGAGAAAGAGGAAAAAATGCTTTCCTTGGCACAGATCATAGCGTGAGAACTTGCAAGCTTCTTTGTGCTTTGTGCACTGCTCAGCACTGTCTCCCCTCAGTTTATTTTATGTTTCTACCTATGCAAAGGTTCTTTTTGAATTCTGTGCTGGTCATAAGCTCTGGTTTGACAGCTCTCAAAGCTGACATTATTTATTTATCTAGAGAACAGGCCTTGCTGCCCTATTGCAGACATTTGGTTCCAGCTTGGCCTTATTCTATAATAAGGAGGAAAGGACAAATCATCTCCTAGACTCATTTTTTATTCATAGCTCTTTAATGAGACTTCAGCCAAAAAAGCCAATCTGCATCAGGTGAGACGATGGCTATTGTTATGAGAAGACCCATCTGAGACCAGGGGTTCATTTCACACAGTGCTCATCTGGTGATTACAGTGGCAGTAGAGGCTGAATTCACACTGAAGATCTTGGAAGTTAATTCAGCTCTGGGGTCTTTTAAAGAAGAAAGAGGAAAAAGCTGAAACCAGAAGAGCCTGAAATTAATTTTCTAAATATATCTGGGAGCTGTGCAGAGAATGATAATTCCCAGAGAGTTGGAGAGATTCAGCATTTCACTTTATTCCAGTTTGGAAACATTGGTAACCTCCAATGGCCCAGGAGCCCAGAGCCCTAGACACACTGTTTTTCACAGTTTTTAGATTTCTGCCTCACTTTCAACCCACCAGTGGAGTGAGAGGACCCGGTCAGAAAGCTGACTGGGAAGTCTTGGAGCTGCCATCTCAGAAGAGTTGTCTCTTCATTATCTTGAGGTCTTAAACAGCAAAGCAAACTGGCAATAGGCCAGAGAGGGCTCCGTCAGCCTCTTATCAGTCAAGATAGTCTCCCTGGGACAATTATATCCTGATGAATCTGCATGCTCTGACATACCTTTGTTGCACTAGAGGATTTTGACCTAGGTCTAATGACATTCAGGCATCAAAAACACTGACCCACTGTTAACAGTCTCTGCAAGAGCTCTGTTACCTCTGGATTGCTTCTTCCTTCAAAAAAAAAAAAATATTAAGAATCAAGGAAATGTTTCTGGTCCCTGCATAGACATTCAGAAACCTTCCTTTAAGTCACAATGCCTGTTTTATGTTTCTGTTCACTACAGAAGTATCCCTTTAGACAGAGAAACAAAAGTTTGAACGCAAAGGAAAGATTCCGAATTCTTTATCACTAATTATCTTATGAGGTCAGACCTGAAGGACCTCTGGAGCACCTCAACTGGAGTCTCCTCTGTCTGTGTCCCTGATAGATGTCTTTGAAGTGCTGCCTTGTTCACGGCCATTCTGTTTTATTTGATGACTGCTGACCATCAGTGCTTGGAGCACTTTTGAAACTTTAAGTTATTCTTGACAAAACCTCTGGCAGAAGAATCAGATGCAAACTATGAAAACTTTTGCAGTAAATGCAGCCATTTTTCACTGATGATCTTATGATCAGCCAAAACAGTGAGTATTTTGCTTTTGTTCTTTCCTTTCAAAGAGAACTTGCAAGGGCAAGGCTCAACTGGGTCAAGAAAAACAGGAATAACTGAGATACAGACAGCTGAAACACTTATTTGCCTTAGCCAAAGGGTAAGTGCAAAGCTCAGTGACCCCCCCTAAAACAGGAGGGGGCCAGAAAAAGGTAACACTGAGCTCAGATGCTGCTCTCAGGTACAGGTGAGGCACCTGCGGTGAGCTGGGTCTGATTTGCCTCAAAGCCCAGGCTAAAAGCAAGACAGAATTGCTAACAGCCTGTGGTGGGCACTGGTCTCCCGTGCACCAGCGTGGAGTAATCTGGTTAGTGCCCATTTGCATTTAATTCATCACCATCTACCATATTTCCAGGAACCCCTTTTAAAAAGAGTCAGGCAAAGGCAGGTCAAAGAGGGCTCAGAGCCCCTTCTCTAGATTTATGGTGAAACTTCACTCCCATGAAATCCACTATAAAATCACTTCAATATACGTCACCTTTGTTCTTTTTCCTTCAGAAATTAGCAAGCAGCAAGTGATTCCATCTATTAGAGAAAATTGACCCTGGAGTCATTTAGCTAAGGATTTGCTAAAGCCCAGAGGTATTTATTATTCTTATAAGCAATGAGGCATATGGTTGACTTTTCCAAAAGCCATTTCAGAAAGAAAAGTAAATGATCGTTTCTTGAAACTGAAACAAGAGATATTTAAGAACCCTTAGCCCAAATGTGGGCAGGAAGATTTAGTCATAATGCTATACAAAAATGCACAAAATGTGAAGAATTGCTTTAGGTTTGTGTCAGGATTACCACTTGAGAGACCACATGCTGTGACTCCTTAAAGGGTACTACTATTCTACCCATAGTGCACAAGCACAGAAGTGGTCATTTTCAACAGACAGGAGAGTGCGTATCAAGTTGCTTTCACACCTGAACTCCAAAAGTTAAATGGAGATGCTCTAGCAAAACTAGAAGAAGGTTTTTTAAGAGGGAGCCAAGGTAACATGAAAGCCTGGAGAAACTTCACGAAGTTTAAGTGGAGTGAAATTTGTAACTCAGATTTGAATCTGTAGGAGGTTGGATTAGACAGCAGGTTCTGAATTTTCCCCTTTTTTTGATTTATCAGAGTTCAAATGTTGCCTGCAAAGTGCTAAAAGTACTTCAGCAACAGCACAAAGCTGTCAGCACAAACCAAAAAAACATTCTCTTTGATGAAAGAGTTAATGGAAGCCACGTATCATTTGTAACTAAATAGCGAAAGAGTTAGCAAAGGAAAGAGAAAACGTGGTGCCTTGGCCTCAAACCAGACCAATGTCTTTGTATTTCTCAACCTGCTATTCTTGATCATCAATAATTAAGAAATTCAGAGCTTCTGTGCTAAGAGCAAGATACACAAGCGAATTTTTAAACCCAACAAGGAAAAAAAAAAGAAAAAAATATAGAAAAGACCTCTTATTTTATTAACGTTAGTTTGATTATTTATCTCTGCTTTGGAAGTCAAGAAAAGCCAAACTTACCTTTAAGAGACAGCATAACAAACCTAAGGAGTATAACACAACATCTGTCTTTGAAAATAAGACTCCCTATATTTGATGAACAATCTCATTTAACCATTTGATCACCATGGGCACCAGTGAACTTTAATGTCTGTATTTAGGGAAGAGTCAAACAAATAAAGGATGAGCAGTAATACCTGGACAAGAGAGGCACACAAAAGAATAAAGTATGAAAGTATGCAAAGAATTCCACTGCTCTGAGGAAATCCAGAGACCCATTTCACTATATGAAAAAGTTCTGTGTGCTGAAGTATGTGTGCCTCATGGGGACACCAAATGCATTTTTGTCATTTTTTCTGCCAGATACAAAGACTTCTATAAAAAGGGTTTGCAACCTGCCTTGCCAATCAGTAGTTCTTAAGTTTAGAGCCCAGCTGGTAATATCTTTTCTAGCAAATAAACTGACTACACTGTTGTTGTATTTCTAGTACTATACTCAGCCACTGCCAGCTACCAGATAAGCTTTGCTGCTATATATAGCAGTATTGTCCCGCCTTGGAAGAAAGACAGAAAAACCCCAACTTCTGAACTTAAAAGTTACAGACAATAATGTTTTGGCACACACACAACACAAAAGAAAGAGTGCCAAAGCACACTAGAGTATCTACAACAAGAAACACAAAAGTTATTGTCATACATAACAGGAACATTGACATGACACAGAATATTCCAGGCATGACCGGTTCAACATGCATTTTGCTACAGCGAAAGCATTAAAAATGCACCAGGATAGCAAACCACAACACATTAGTTCCTATGGAGCATCACTCACTGTGAAAACTCTTGGGAATCTTACAAAGACATTTCTCCACCAGAAAATGACACTTTGTTATAGCTCTACTACTCATAGAGAGTCATTTACAGCAAGTTGTTTTTGTTTTTTTAAAAATAAATTTGAAGGAGCAGGATATTATGACACTGCTAAACTTTGTTCCTTTTGATGGAGAACTTTTTTTCTGCTTCAGAAGGTAGGTTAATTTAGGATTAAAGAAACTAGGAATGACATTCTGTAAATGAACTTGATTTACATGACCGATAGGCATTATAGACTCAAGAAAATTTCCAAAGCCACACTTAACAGAAAAAAAAAACAAGAACCAACCAAAAAACTCAACAAAAAACCACCACCAAAAAACCCAACCCCTTCTAATTTCAAATTTTTTTTTGCATTATGGAATTCATTTCTCCAATGCAATCAGTTCAGTCCAAAACCTCTGAGTGAAGCCAGCCTGCAAACCCAAAGAGCAATTCTGATGTATAAGCTTCTGCATGGCAAATTCAACCCATTTCAACCCATTTCCAATGGAAGAATTGCTTTAATGTTTGTGGGTTTTTTTTAAGGAGTCGCTTCCCCCTACTCTATGTTCACAGAGTGCAAGTCATTTGTGAGTAATTTGGGATTAGCTTCCTTTGACTCAAGGAGCTTGTTAGGTGCTGGCATTACAATTTTCTTTGAGTTGCTAATCTGGTGGTGCTAATTAAGACTTGCAAAGACTGTTGCAATATTCTAATTATGGCAAGTACATGTTCCTTAAATCCATTTACTGTAGAACAAAGCAGGTTTTGCTATCCAGATTTCTTGGTGCTACATTCACAGCAGTACGGTAGTGCTGCCCCACGTTGAAGTTATTTAAAAATCTCAACCATTGGGAAGACAAAAGGAGGAAGAATTAGAGAGGGCAGCAGACACTAGATATCAGGGTAACCTTAACAACCCTTGCTCCTGGAACAAGGGTTTTTGCAAGTACATGTAAAGCTACTGCATCCATTATAAGCACCCTTCAAACCACAGATGCTCCTGAGAAGCCAGAGTACTATTGTCTTACTCGCATCCACCTGCTCCATCTCAGAAAGACACCTGCAAGAGCTCAGTCCAGGCCTCTTGCTACCCTTTCAAATGCCACCTCACAAGGGCACAACAAGAGAGGAAGCAGGTAGTGTCTGGCCCTTGGTGTTCCTCAAACACCTCTGTAGGGTTCTATGATTACACACATTTACATTGTTTCCTCGTTATGAGAACAAGGCAACTTTCTCTTGCCCTCCAGCACTCATCGCTCTTTGTGTAAATGTAGAATTTTACACAATATGCAACTTTGGCCTGGTTATTATTCACAGCAATAATAAATTGGTCCTGCCTGGACCTTTGCACGTTTGGCTCTCTAGCCGTTCAGACTCCCATTACGTATCTATCGCACAAATTTGTGATACACGTGCAATGCTCTGCCCAGATGGTTGGGCTTATATATATATTTCCTAGGAGATATGTCTTCGAGGAGCACAGTGTTCTTTCTTTTCTTACTGAGGTTTTATTAAACATTTCGTTTAGCAATTTCTAGTTAAACTTAATGCTCCCAATCTAATATATTCCAAAGCCTCTGCTTTTTTTGCACATTCTGCTGAAAGGGGTGAATTCTCACCTAACGGTACACGATTTTGTTTCAGCTCATGAACTTTTAACCGTCTCTTTCATACCTTTTGCAGTCCTTTATAATCTGGTAGGATTCAGATGGCTTCATGTTAGTTTTATGGGGTTTTTTTGCCAAATATTATGCTTTCTTCTCTGCATAGCAAGGAACAAGGAAGCAACAGAATGCAGATGGGACAGTCAACTTTATTCCCTTATTTTCATCTCTAAGTTTGCATAACCCATTTCAGCTCACAGGTGTCAGAACATTTCTACAGTTCTCCCCACTCCAAACTGGATTAAAAAAGAAGCATCTCAAAGGAGCAAACTAAAAATCTGAAGGAAGAAAAAAAAATCTTGCATTCAAAACGCTTTTATTCAGCTTCCCAATCACAAATTCACTTACATTTCAGAATGGAAAGATCTCTTGAGGTCCAAATGCTCCCTTTCCATATGTGTTAGAACTAAAATAAAATCCACAAGAGTGTGAGAACTAAAATGAAATGCAGTGCAAAGTGTATGGCTGGTGACACACCAAAGGGCTGGAAACCAGAGTCTGAGAAGATTGTGAGCTGATCTAAGTTTTTGTAGCATCACTTTGGTGGCAAAGAAAAAGGGGAAGCAAGACAAGTTTGTGGAGCATCAACTCTTCTCATTCATTATCAAATAAAAATTACAGCTGTAAGTAAAGGATCAGCCATGGAGGTAAAGCTGTAGGAGAGTGCTCCTCTAGCAGAGAAATGAACGCATCTGGTTGACTAATGCCAGGACAAAAGGTAAATTGTTTCTAATGCACTGATGGAAATCTGTCAGAGGAAGAGAAAAAGCATAAAACTCAATAGCAGTAACGTAACCCACACACACACTCCTCAGCACAGAACGAGGGACTTGCAGAGAGCACTCCTCCTAAATGTCAAAGCTATTAAAATACTACATATAGCTAAGCATGAAGAAAGCCAGGTTAGTCAGGTAGCTACTCTACATATCTAATGACACTTGTCTTTTAAGGTTTCTCTCACTTCTCTCATTTACAATGGTGTCACTGTTTTGTTGAAGAAAAAAAAAAAAGAAAGGAGGGGGAGGGGGAACCATAAAAACAAGGAAGTCCTTACAGCTATTTCTATCACACAACAAATATTGATTCCTTTCTGATTTTCATAGAAATTTGACAGAGTCTTGTGAGTGCAAGATTGATTTCTCCGCTTCTGGGAATGGTAGGTTATCGATATAATTGCTGCCATCAGTGCATGTTCACAATCCTTCCTGACATTTCTGCTCCAGTGGCAAATTAGTGTGATGTTTACTATTTCCTCACCTGAGCCAGCTACCAATGCATGAGGTTTTAATTTATTTTTTTTCCTACCTCTGGGAGAAGAGACACACACCTACCCCAGCCCCAAAGGACCATCTTTTTATTATTACTGAACACTACAGATGTGTTAACCAAATGCTAAGTAACCATATATCTTTCTGGTTATTCTATTTCAACAGGGGGTTTGTCTTTAGTTTTGGGGGTTTTTTTGTTGGTTCCCCCCCCCCCTCAGATAGCAATTCAGTGCACATGTAAGTTGTACATTCCTGTGAGAGCACAGAAAATTTAGTGAACCTTAAGGCTTATATTGTATTACTGCACTTTGCATGTAAACAGCCAAGCAGCAGAGTCAGTCAGGTGCTGATCGCGAAGACAAAGCAACCAGACCCAGGAAATGCTGGGCAGCTCCAGCCCCACAGGAGGTTTCAGATGCTTATCACCTCCCTGCATCAGCCTACCAGAATGTGCTTAATCCCGTAACAGCTAGCACCACTAAATAGTGGCTGGTAACACTGCACCTTCCTGCTCCTCCAGACTCGATGTCCATCCTTCTTGCAGTCTTTTTAGCTAACTTGTTTCTCCAGCTTTGATTTCCTTGTAACTTGTAGAGAAACTCTCCTCTCCCATAGGGCTGCAGGTAACAAATAGGATCCACGGTTTTGCAAACAGGTCAGGCTTGGGGCTCTACTTACTAACCTATGCACAAGAGATCTTCTTGTACCAGCTGGTGTGACACCCAGATTTTGGTCATCCTATATACATTATGAGATGAGAAAGCAGGCTGGAAGAGTGAAAACACTCATCCACGCATGACCCGAAGGCAAAACAGCTCCCTGAGACTGAGACAGGTTTATTTACGACCTTCTTGCTAACTCCCTACCATGAGAAAAAGCACACCATAAGGACTAATTGGGGACCCACTGAAGTCTCTGGGTTTTGGGGCAGACCTTTAATTTCCACCTTCACAGCATACCCATGGCTTCCCTACATACAACCAGGTGTCTTGGAAACACCACATTCCACAGCAGCAAAAGCCTCAGACTCTCCCTTGAATTGAGCTTTGATTTGGCTCTCAAGTGCTATGGGATTTAGGATCTCTGGTGAGAAGTAATAGCAGGAGCTTTACTTCTGTGATATCCAAGCATTCACAGTAGCACATCCTCTGAAATACAGCAGGTCAGAAACCTTCCATTCAAGCAAACAAACAAAACCAAAGCAAAACAGGAGTTGCTGTTCTTTCCCTTTTCAAATAGGATTTTATTATTAAAGCAGATGTTTTCTATGAGAGAATATCAATTGGAGAACAAAGTGTTTCTTAGGTCAGCATTTCTAAATGAAGACTAGTGTTGACCCCCCTGGAAAAAGAAAAAAAAAAAAAAGAATCAGGGCAGACAGCTGAGTGGAAACACAACCTAAACCACAACCCGTTTTCTAAAAAGACACCTGCTACTAATGCAGCAACCCCTATGCCTAGGATGCTCTAAATTCCCGTGCTATTTCTGGAGATCTCCCTCCCTCAGGCCTCTGAACATTGACTTGACTGCAATTAAAACTAGACACGTGAAACAAGCAAGTGTTGAAAAGTCCGTGTATTTCTTTTGGTTCATTGGAAGGTTGTTTCCAAGCCAAGACCAGCTTTAAACTTCTGCCATTTATCTGCCTCCCACAGAGGCTTTCAGATGCCGCCAGCCAGCTCTGTCCCATTTGCAGCTGCAGGCACATGCTGTAGCGTGCTGCTGAACGACACATTAGTAATTCATCTGACGATAATGGGACTAGCAGCAATGACACCCTTATTGTGGCTAACAGCAACTCACAAAGTCTTCCATAAAACCCTGCTCAGTTCTGTGAAGCACAAGTTTGCTGTAAATCTCCGTAATAGGTATAAAGGAGCCCTGAGCCAACTTAGATAATGTAGTTTGCTGCCAGCCTGGGATATAGGCTAAGCTGAAGCTGTACAGAACACCAGGCCACCGTCCCAAGGTGTACACCGTCTCCTAAGCTTTACTGCCAACATGTAACCACAAATTATCTGTCCTGTGTTCAATAAGGAACAGTTGTTTGTATGGAGGAAGCTTATTTAAGCATTAGCAGGGCTGCATAGGCAGTACTCCCAGCAGTGTTTAAGGCTGCAGAGACCTCTGCTCCTCAGAACTCATTTGGCAGCAAAGATGGTATTATAAGGTTAAACACAAATTCACTTTTGCTGAACTCCCGGCCTATCAAACATACACTTACAACAGATAAATATGTACAACATAAACAAGTCAGAGGGATTACCAGGATTAGCCACGGTCTTCTCTGCTGCTGCCAACGTTACAGGCAATCCCTTGTATACAATGAGAGCAGCACATCATGGATGCATGGTACCTATAAATCACATACACTTGATGAACAAATGCACTCACTATGAAATATCAAAGATATGTATTAAAAGGATGTTGATATCTGCTCCTACCTCCTGCTTGCCAAAAGGAAAGTATTGGCAACAGGGCATGTCTGTGAATAGCACCACAAGGTCAGCCATGTCCAGGCCCAGCTCAGAGCAGCAGCTGACAAACTGATTTCAGCACACAAATCTCTTTCAAGTGAAGCCTTGAACACCGTAAGTTACTCCCTGTTAGCCCTCCAAAACAATGAAGGTCTGCTCACTTGGGAAAGACTTGCAGAAGCCTTCAGCATCTAGTTTGTGCTCTCAAAATGACACTGTGGGTTGGGAGACCCATGTCCCACTGCTTGGCAATTGATTGCTTTGTGCCCTAAACCACAAGAGCATCCCTCTCTCAGATGGAGAAGAAATACCAGAAGCGTCTACTAGCAGTGCAAGTTAATACTGAACTAAAAAGATTTTGTTTGGGAGTGGTTTTGTTTGGGTTTTGGTTGTTTGGTTGTTTAACTAGAGAACTTGATAGTTTTTATTCCAATCCATTATAATATTTAACACAATTAAGCATCTCATACAGTATTTGGGTATCTCTGTAGCAAGTGACTGTAGTCAATTAGAAAGAGCCTCCTGCTCTGAAAGCTAGAGGGGTTTATCTTCTATAAAATAATATAGAATAAATGCTTTCCTATAATATAAAGGTATAGACAAACATATTACACCCACTCACCTTTTATTTAAAAAATAATGTCTCATTTATTAATATTCTACGGTAGTGAGGTCTGTCTAGTTAAGCATTGATACATTTCTCAAACAAAGTTCTTGTTCTGCTTGATCCATTTTGTAAACGTTTGGTAATCTGTCTTGACACGCTCCTGTCCGTCACGGACTGCTATCTACTTCATGCTTTTGCTTGAAAAAGGCAGACAGTGGCACTGTGAGGTACCTTCCTGGGAGACTACAGCATTTCTTCCTTAATTACATAAGAACAGTTTTACTGATTTTGAAACAGATGCAAAACATGAATAATTAGAAGCAATATGAAGTATTTATGGTCACCATTTAAAAGTATGTAAAAAAATAGCGATGCTTAACATGGACTAGAAATGGCTCCAATCTTCCTTTCCTGCACTAAGGACGAGTACAAGCTTTTCACCAAGGATTTAGTACTGCAAAAGTACAGGACAACTTGCACGGAAACGGGGGCTTCCTTTTTGAAATGTATTTCTGCTGTATGTACCTTTGTGGTGTAGCTTTTTTGAGGATCCATTTTCCCCTAATAATTTTGGATTTTACAAGATAAGCTAAATTTCTTTAGTCCCTTACTAAAAAGGAATGGTATCAAATTTGATAGCCACATAACAGGATTCACCATGGGTATTTGAGAATAGACTTCAGTGAAGAAGAAAAAGACTTCACTGGAGACTTAGAGAAAAGACTGCAGTGAATTTCCTCTGAGGTTTGCTGTGGGTTTTTCAAGATGCTAGCTGTCCATGTACATTTTGCTTTCTCAGGGAAACAATAAAAAGTTGTCGTTCTTTTTTTTCCTATGAAGTTTTTAAAAACCTTTCAAGCCTCAAAATTCCTCTAAAATACCAAACCTTTACCATACCTCACTACTGCAATACTATTACAATCCACAAGGACTACCCATAAAGTCACACACAACGTTCCTGACACAGCACCACCTTCACAACCATTAGATGATATAATACTCACAGTGTTTTCAGAAGTTTCTAGAGTGGCTAATCCTTCTAGCAGTTCATGTCCAGTACACCAGCTGTGCAACTGGTCCCATAATGGCCTTTGTTTCAACCTACNGGAAAAAAAAAAAAATAGAGAAGTGGCAAAAGAGATGGGGTAACAACAAGGCTTTCAGGAGGTAAGCCACTTCACACACTTCTTTCCTTCCCTCCTTCCTCTCTTCCCTATTGCTGCAGGTACCTGCTCTGTTTGTCACTTCTGCATTCACTATTAATCGAATTTAGTTGTTTGAAAGTCCTCTTTTTTTGACTAATTAAGGCCAAATAACAGCAGTTGCTACCAATGCTGTAGCAGTGAGTAATAGTTGGCCTCACCTCTATGCTGCCTGCTCATCCTGCAGAGAGCAGAGCCATGTCTGAGCCTAGGATGGAGGGAACGACTTTCCTTCTGCTTAAATGTTCCTTGTCCCGTTCTCCCCCCCGACATTTTCCCTGTTTTCCCCAGTGCAGCTCACTCTAGTATGGTACATTTGCTTGAGGCTCTAAACTCTTGTGGTCCATCCTTGTACCTGCCACCCTCCTTCAGGGCACTCTGAAAGTCTGCAGTCATGGAGGTGGGTGAGCAAGCTGTCCTGGCACAGACACACGATTGCAGCTGAAGAGGCTAAGTCATGCACAAGCCCCAGAAGCCACACAAATCAAAGAGGCTTCTGAAACATCTGCTGAAAGCCAGTCACCTGCAGAGTAGCAAAAAGGGTGGGAAGGGCAGGGTCACAGCTCCCTTGAGGAGCACCGCCAGGACAGAGGCACACAGCCGTGGCTGGACTAACACAAGGAAGTCAGCAAATAAGGTTTCCCACACCACTTACTTTTATCTCACTTTCTGCTTCTCTGCTGTCCTTCAAACACATCAGGTAGTCAGCCTTGAAATCTATCAAGGACCTTTGGGTTTGACCCATAAGAATTTAATTTGTTCACTTCAGGCTAATGTCTGCCTCCCAAAAATGAACACCACAGCACCCACGACATCAGGCCTGGCAGATGGACAGGACTCAGACAGAGATCCCACTGTGTCACTTCTCACTGAATATTTGTTAACAATGGACTACAGTCGAGTCCCTCACAAAAGTACCTACATCCTTCTGATCAAATATGAAGTGAGGATCCTGGCACTTCAGTACGCTGAGGGTTAGGAAGGATTAGAAAAATCAAGCAGTAGAAATAGAAAGTATTTCACTTGCCTTTTTTTTGCTATAACTTCAACTAAGATAGGCCAAGTTTTACAAAACAGGAACTGCTGAGACAAGTTCTCCTGTACAAGCACAGATGCCACTGCAGAAGGAGAGTTGGGTGGACAGGGTATGGCCTTGAGCACCACAGCTGCCCGTGTCAGCACGGCTCCAGCAAGGACCACAAGATGTACATCCCAGCAGCATCTAGGCACAGAGGGAATACTTCTGGAGAGCCACAAGGATCTGGGAAAAGTAAAATAAAAGGTACCTGCAACATGGTAAAAGAAGGAGATGGATAGGGAACTCAGCCAAATTAGCTCTGACATTAACATGAGCTGTTGTTCTCGCCCCTGCATGAGTCTTCTCCCCAAAGGGCAAGAAGCATGTGAAGTAGTTGCTTAACTACAACACCTGGATTTTGTGCAACTCAGAACACTCCTCTGCCATCTGCTAATGGTATTTTGCTATAGAAGTTCTTAAATTGCCTATACATACTGCAAGTGGTATCTTCTGTCATACAATCTATTAACACAATCATGTAAAAACCAAACTGCATTTGCTGTCTACGTTTGCATGTGTTGGCAGTAAATTGAAGCTAAGAAATGAAGGAAGGACTTGTGGTTTCAAGAGCCAGGATTTGTGGTTTATAACTGCTGGGATCACACACAACACGTTACTGAGCGTGGCCTCAGAGGAGCACATTCTTTTTTGGTTTATCACCCTGCCCATACAAGGGTCTGACATTTGAAAGTTCCTTAGGTACAGTCCTTGAGTTTCTCCTTTTTGATGACACTAGTATAGTTTCCTCTAGATTCTCAAGTAGTTTGCCCTTCAAAGATACTAATTCTCCTACAGGAAAAATAGGGATGATTTTCAGTGGAGCACTGCTTTAGAGCTGTAGAAAGAAGTCCAGAGGTCCCCTTCTGAGTAAAGGCAAATCTCCTAGCTGATTAGCAATGACCTTGGCTTACAACGAACAAGACGCATGACCTGTGAAGACGTGCCTGCTTCAGGGACGAAACACTCCTTGGCATGTAAAAATATACAGAGATTTAAATTGTCATCTCCTCTACTTTGCATTGAGGAGAGACAAGCCTTTCCTTTCCTGCAAAAGGTGATAGATGCCCAATTCCTCTTTCCTTTATGTAAGACACAATTTCAAATGAGGTGTATCAATTGACTTACTGTACAGGGATGCGAGTAGAAAGATGTTCTGGAGCTCACATTTATCCAGCACTGTTACTAGGTCAGGAAATATAACTGCTAGTTAACATGACACCATGTGGGAAGCGTATATTTATACTGTTGTGGTTTTGGGGTTTTTTTGTTTGATTGGGTTTTTTTGGGGGGGTTTTTTGTTTGTTTTTTGTTTGTTTGTTTTTCTTTTAAAGGAGCTCCTTTGAAGTGAAAAAAAAAAACTTCTTCCATTTACATAAAGAATAGACATGTTCACTGTCTTTTAAATCTGTGTGTATGCACACACTCACATATACAGGTAAAAGTGATCTTGAGGGATAGCATTACTCTGAGCTTGGTATGAGTCAGTCCCATGTTTTCCATCCAGAGGTATCCACCTAGTATGTTTGGACACACAGGTGATAGTTATTAGTATATTGAAAGCATTCAAAATGAAAATACAGGTTAATCAGGTATTAGAGAGGTAGAGCAGAAGAGATGGACAGTCATTAAGATTTTGGGAAACTTCAAACGGTGCATCTCTTTTTCAGTGAAGCAAAATCAGTCTTTGGAAATAACTCCTGTGTGTCTCAGGCCTGGGCACCTTGAAACAAGAAGAGTCAGTTCTCATTTCTGTTTGACCTTCAGACTGTAATTGCTAAAGCAACATCAGTGTGTTTCTGTTAGTAATTGGCAGTCACTGAGCTGAAGATTAAGCTAGCATGAAGACTGAATTACCACTCAAGTCTTATAATAAATTGGAAAAAATAGCTAACTAGTCTATATGATTACATAAGAACTAAAGGTTAAAAATGGCAACTTCTGCTCTTTGGGCTCATAAGTTACCTGATACACTGAAAATAGGATCAGTGTTGACTTTAGAATGATACAGCCTATAGGGAAGACAGCAAAGACTGTCCCCAGGTCTCTATACTAATAGAAGAGGCTCTGTGGGTTTTTTTGGTGTGCGTTTTATTTTAATGTTGTATGAAACACATGTAGTGCATAACGAAAAGATGCTTTAATGTTTTGCATTGAGTTCATTGCTAATTCTGTAGTTTTCTAAGACATATTTCACAACAGTGGAAACTGAAGTTTCTGTAGCTATAATCGATATATAACTCAAGAAATAGATGAATCAGGCCAGGAAAAATGGGTATTTTTTTGTGGAATTGAAGTGCATCTCTGACATCACTTTCACCTTGTCTCATAGAGGCAAGCCAGCTGTCACTGCACTGAAACCAAGGAAGTTGCTTGGGTAAGTCTAAAAGGAGAACCAGTGGACTTCATCTGCTGTCTACTCAAGTGCATTTGTAGTTGCAAGCTATAATCTACCACAAATAGCCACATTTAAAGAATGCAATTACACGGAACAAAGCTGATGACTCTTTCAATTCACAGAGATCATTAGAAAATGGTAACCAGTTGCAACCTATTATTTCTTTGCACCAGAGAAATAAATTGATTATGTGTCAGCTGGTGTTCTGTCACACACAAGCAGAGGTGTGCTTACAAAAGCTACCCAAGCCTGCCAGCTCTAACTCTGATGTTCACAGGGCAGACATACAGAAAGAAAATAAGCTACTCCAACTACTGCCCCAACTACTCCATTTGCCATTGCAGACACTAACATCCAGAACAGGTGAATACAAATTACAGCATCACTGGAGATGCACCAACTTACCCCTGAAAAACAGGTTACTGTCCAGAGATAGGGCTGACAAATGGCTTAACACACTACCTATACATTAAGTCCAAATCCAACCCCAAAATCTAAGAGGATGGTTTCTGAAAGAGGCTGAACTTGGTACACCTTTTTTTTCCATCCTTTTGCACCAAATATAATGTGGTAACACTGCAGGGTCTCCCTACCATTTATTGGGCAGTTGGATCCTCACTGCAAAATGAAGCAAGAGGAGTTTACAAAAGATGCTATACATCAAGTAGCTTCCTAGTCTTTTTCCTTTTTAATAATTAACTTGTTTTCATCATACATCCAGTTCACACAACAGAAGAGAACTTATTCAGGTTGGAGTAATTTCAGAATATTTTCAGTGCAAAGTCAGTGATATCAGGTCCCTGCAGTTTTCCAGGAAAAACATAAAATCATTTGTTTATGCTCCAAATTCTACAGCATCCCAAAATACAAGCGCTTGGGTGACTCTCAAACCTTAACACTTAGTAACTGAATTCTGAGCTTTTTGCTACCATTATTCAAGTATTTGTTATTTACTAGGAAGCAGCTTTTCAATACATTATAGCCAAAAATCACTCCAGCGTCTGTTCCCATGTTGTAATTCAGCTGTCCTCAACAATGAGGGTGTTTTGTCATTTGGAAGGAAGTAAGTAATATTTACTGGATAAAAAAATTTTTCACTAAAGTTTCCTTTTTTTTTTTTTTTTGAAGTCCCATTGTTGTCAATACAAGAACAAATTACACCTTTTGTAATAATTTTCCCAGTACTTCACATTCCAAGAAAATTAGATTCACTCCCTATTTAAGTTGGGGGGGAATCTTCCAGTACCAATTAGATTCACTCAGTTTATCCCCAGACAAGCTTCGCACTGGCACCATTCATTTTGAAGAGCTTTCTAGAAAGAAAACCTTTTGACAGTGAATTGGAAGATCAAGTTTCTCGTACGCAATAAAAGAAAAGAAAACAAAACAAAACACACAAACACCTCGGAGTCTCACATTAAAAATAAGTACAGACAAAAAAAAAAAAAACCACACACACAAAAAAAGGTCAAAATTGTGCCTTTAAATTCAGATAAACTTTGGATTACTCCATACAGCTCAAATTAACAAAACCAGAGTCGCAAAGCTCCCAGGCAGCGTTCGGTGATCCAAACAGCCTTCAGGAGCCTCGAGCCCTGTCAAGGCAGGTCACAGCCTCCGTGGCTGCTGGAGGAGCCATTCTTACAGGCTATCTTGGGCATCGCTCCACCTGTGAAGCAGGCACTGCTTAGCTCTGGTTAAAGGCTCTGTCCAGAGCCATGACCTTGGAACACACTTTTGTTGATCAAAATCTGTTAGGGCTGAGATTAACCTAAAGCATGCACTGGTGGGGAGGCTGCAGGGAAACTATGAGACTGGTAAAGACCATAGATTTGCCATTTCTTCTGTCTTCTACTCTTTGATATTGACTGCTACAGCTATGCAACCAATTTCATCTGTGTACCTTTAGATTTCAACCACTTCCACATATAACAGCTGCAATGCACAGTAATGGTCTATATATCAAGACTTTGTTCTTTTTATCTATGTCAAAGAATAACACTAATTTATTGCACAAAGCTCGGCTTTGTAACCCAGCTGAGAAACACTTCAGAAAGCAGGGAAGCAGCAATACTCCTAACTTGCATGCAGAGGGCTAAGCTACCACCTTAAAGAGGGACAAAACAGTTGCAAAATTCACAACTGGCATTTCAGAAATGCCACAAAAAACTTCTTTCCCTCACCCATTCAGACAGAGGGGGTCTGTGTCTTGGGAAGCTGGAGGTTCCCATTTAAAAGAGATGTTTAAAAGATCACCTAACTTCCCTTAACCAGCTTGCTTACTTGCAATAAGAGGTTGAAACCAGCCTTTCTTGGATCAAAATCTAAATCCCCCTTAGGATTCAGGGAAAGATTTATTTTAGTTTAACAGTACTCATTTCAAGCTTTTCAGACAAAGGAGTTAAAACCAGAGGAAATTTTGCAGCAAGTAAAGCCTTAAAAAAATAAAAACCACACACCACACATTACTTTAAATAATTTTTAAAAATACAGATTGTTTTATAAAATGCTTTGCTTGAAGTCTTCAAAGAACAAAACCAAATAAAATGGTGTTGGAGAAATGTATTTTCCACTTATCATGGTGGTATGGTCACAGCTTCATTAATGTCACAAAAGGCTTAATTGCAATAGATTTTTTACCAGTTCTATCTACCTCTACCATGCAAACAGCAGTGTTAGACATAAAATAGAATGACTTCTCTTCAGGAAGTGTAATTAAATAAAATGGGAATATAACTAAGGAAATGAGCCCTTTAAGATTCATTTAAGAAACAGCACTCTGGTGCTGGGAATGTACCAAGAACTGTAAATCCTGGCTGAAGAATAGGCATAAGGGCTTCCAGAGAGACTATTGGGAGTCTCTTTTCTTCTGGAGGAAATAAGTGATTGACAAAGGCAGACAGCTGGTAATTTTTTCTCCAGGAAAGAAAACCATTCTGTCTTTTGCCCCTCCATTTCCAAAACGTGCTTTTGGCCTTACTTTCACTACTGGGTGTATCTGTTCTGCATTATCCTGGTACAATACATTATTTTTTTTTTTAATCCTAAATGTTATAACAAGAATATTAATATCTGGATATATAAGCAGAGTATTAGGTATTAATTACTCCCTTTTCCAGGAAACATGTATTGCAAAAAAGATGATTCCTTCCAGAAATATAATGTTGAATTCGAGATGTTGCTGCCGAGGCTTTACCTACTCTTAAATGACCCAGGATTCAAATTGACCATTGGCACTATCGCAGATAAAAGAATAAGTGAATCCATGCTATACCTGAGCAGAAACTAACTCAGGTACATTTCATTCTTTTACCTTCTGAGGCAAGAGCCAAAACCAGCTCTTACAGGGCATTTTGTTCCTTCAACACAGAATTTTTCACATTTAAGAATGATAACTTATAATACTATACTGGTTATCTGTGTGCCTTGTATGGCAGTGTTTTCTTACAGTTCCCACTCTGTGGAAGTGCCCATGATTGTAACTCTAAATCTTATAAAAGTCCAAATCTCATAGCCAGCCTGGAAATCTGTTCAGCAAGATCACACTGAAAATATTTTTTGGTTTTTTTTTTTTTAGAAAAATGTCTCTATTAACAATCAGATTCCATGGCAATTTAGTAGAGACCAAGAGGGCGGTCACATTTGCTGCATTCTAATTGTGACACCCATGTTTATTGTGACTGCAAGAACCACAGCAGCAGTGACTGACCTGTCATCTCAAACGCAGAAAGTCTTTCTTGCTTTGACATATGACCAAGTAGTTTGTATCTGTGGGTGTTCAGTGTACAGAGAGATGGCTTCAGCTGTGAGCGCTGTGCTGGGATAGAGAAGGCAACTGAGATGAACTACTTCTAGCTGAAAGAATCTTGAGTCAAACCAAGATGAAGATAGGAGAATGATTCTTTAGCCTGGCCCAGACAAGGAAGTTACAGCAGTTAGCAAGCTATGGAAGTGATATTTTAGTTTTTTGTTCTGAGCAAGAGATGGTCCCCCATCTCCAACTCCTCCATATTTAAGTTTTCCAGCAGGGTAGGCGTTTTAAAAATGCCTCAAACTAGAAGAATCTGGTGACTTTGGTAAGCAAAGGAGGCAATACTGCAGAGGATAATTTCTGACATTCTTGAATGAACTTGTCATTATATTTGACTAAAAGTGTTTCACCTTCCTTCCATCAGAAACACTGCTTTGCGGCCAGGGGCAGTGAGTCTTCAGCAATAGGTGTCATGAAAGAAAAAAAGCTTCATTCCTCAGATTAGATGCTTGTATGAATAAAGACATTTTGCCTAGGAACTAGAAACAAAGGGTCTACCCTATACAAATAAATTAAGATTTCAAATTAACAAAAAAAAAATATTGAAAGGGTCCAGATATAGTGCCAATAGCTAAAATGTTTGCAAGATATCCAAGGTAGAAAGGAAAAGCAGCTTCAAATCTAAGCAACCCCAAAGGACAACAGAAACATTTTCTAACCTTCTCAAATTTTCAACAGCATCTGACAGAAATTCTTTAGACAAGAAACCAGTGAGGGACAGACGGGCCGCATGCTATTTTCTCTGCCTCGGTACACTTGGTCACTCTTGACTCAGCAATGCAAAGGGAGGTGTGGTTCAGATCCCAGCTGGAAACTCACAGGGACACAGAAGGGTCATTACCCCTGCATACTCCTGAGGGAGACCTCCATCTAGCAGAAATACAGCATGTTCCTTTTTTTCCCCACTTTTGTCCTCTTCCATTTTTTTCTTAAAAGCATACAGATAAAAGTCAACAGTCACTGAAGTCATGCAAAATAAATCCATTTTCTCCCCAATTATACAGTCTGCTCTCTAGTTCAAAGTTGTGCAACTCAAACTTTCAGACTTTGGGTTAGGGTTGAAATATACTAGGGAGAACATAAAATACTGCTGTTCCTCAGGCTCCAGTCCTTAGTACACATTCACATCACTTCTTTGGGAGAAGAGCTACCAAATTCTGTGGAAGAATTTTAACTAGGCTGATGCATTTATACGGTTGCTTGAAAAAAACCAATGCAAGTAGCAGTAACTGGAAACCAATGCCTGCTTAAAACAGTTTTGGCTTTATCACGAACTTCACTGAAGAAAACCAACCATTCAGCACATCACTCAAGAAGTGTGGAGAAATGTCATTACTCTCTCCAAAATACAGAGCAGCACTGAGTGGCAGGGCATGATTACATCCTTCCAGACAAGAACACAGAAAAAAAGGATTTGAGAAAGAAGCCACCTCTCAGAGAGAGATCAGCTCAGGTCTGAGCTGGTGAGTCCTTTGGACCAGAAATCTCCAAAGGCTCTACTGACACAGCTGGTTCAAACGATGGTAACTGAGCACAGGCAGAAGATTTATGGGGTGGGAGACACCTTCAGCCAGGAAAAGGCTAAGAATAAAGCAACAGACTCACAGTGATGTATGACTGGTTGAATAAGGAGGATCCCATCCTGTAGCATTGCTTATTATTTACTTATTCTTCACTAGCAGCTTTCCATGCAGACTTTAGGCCCAAGTTATGCATTCCTGAGCCCACCACAGACAGACATTCCCAGGAGAGCATTAACAACATGACAGGCATGAACACGACCCGGTGCAGGTCCCATGGGACTAGGCTGCACTGGGGCAGGAGCAGAGCCAGCAGCTCAGACCCATGCGTTCTGCCATGCAGCTCTGTGGGCACCGAGGGTTCTTAGAGACAGCTCCTTCAGAAGCTACCAGGGAAGCCATAGCCGAACAGGGCAATGCTCAGGTCTTGCTCTTTTTCCAGTCCCCTCCTTCCAAATTACCACACACAGCCCATGCAGTGGGGTTATACAAGAACAAGCCTGTGTAGGAGTGGTGGTGGGAGGGGGCAGACAAAAAGACCCCACACTAACCACTGTGCCTTTTCAGAAGGAAAAAGGCACATGCTTCTTAAATCTATTCTCCTTTTGAAAGGGTCACAAAGAATGATCCAGTTGACATAATAAAGGTGCATTTTCAAGAACCATTTGAAGCTATTCCTCAAAAGTGCTTCTTAGTGTAACTCGGTTGTTAAGAGATAGCAAGGGATCTTTTAATGGACCGTGGATGGATTTATCTTTTAGCAACTTATCTATTTACACTTGACTAAAAGATAAAAACACAAAAGTGGAAACAATTGGTCAATTTTCAAAGGCAGTACACTACAAGAAAAAAAGAAAAAAAAAACAAACAAACAACAACAACAACAAAAAAAAAACAAAACCCACAAAGCCCTGACCAATAAAATCCTTATTTCAGTTTTCTACTTCAAAAATGAGGATATCCATTCTGACAGTTTAGACAAAAACAATGGCTTCCTTCATACATAAAACCCCCTCATAGTTACATCTCAAAGATGAACAAATGATTAATCTATTTTTGACAGAGGGAGGTATATATTAAATATGCCATCAAACTATTTGGTTTTTTTATTATTTAACATAGAAAGAAAAAAGGCCTACTCTGCTGTACAGGAGTAAACATTTCAATTAAACTCCACTGGGATGTGTCGGAACACTTTCAAACACATCTATATATTAATAATGGATCAGTGATATATCAATTATTACATACCAATAATCCAATTAAAAATACACTCCAAATAATCAATTTGGCCCAACTCCAAATCTGCAGACTCTTTAAACAATGTAATGGAAACATTAGGTTGCCAGGATGCATATTTTGTTTTCTAATTAAGGTAGTATTTGGCTGACATAGAACCAATTTACATGTGAGACCTTTTTAATTGTTTGGCTTTTACAACTAAGGCTTAGGCATTTCACACATGCAAATTGAGCTACCCACTATAAAACAAACCCACGAGTGCAAAGGCAACCGAGTTACACTGTGTGTATACTTGCTAACACAGAAACCTGTACCTGACCTGTGACTTCATTTACAACTTATAATTGCCTACAATAAAAATCTAAAAAACAGAAGAAAATTAAAGGAGTTCAGTTAGGGATGGTAGACGAAGATTCACACCATCCTTCTCACATCAAAAGATGACAGGAGCCAATTGCTCATCCTCTGTAACAGGCTGAATACTACAACATTCACAGGTGGGATCAATTTGGGATGCTCCAACACAATTGCAATCTCCCCTGTGTCTGCAGGGCCAAAGACATAGTGCCTAAACAAGAGGCTGCAAGGAGCACGAAACATGGAGGTTTGGTAGAAATTGGACCACAAATGCTTCTCTTCCAGAGATGGGGAGACAAGCACCTAGGGCAGGGGGCAGTGAGCACCCAGGCATGAACCAGTCACAGAATCAGTCATGGTTGGAAAGGACCTCTGAGATCACCGAGTCCAACCATACACACACAACCCCCCCAATCTTGGCCTCTAGAGCACGCCCTGAAGTGCACATCTACATGTTTCTTAAATACTTCCAGGGATGGCATCTCAACCACCTCCCTGGGCAGGCTGTTCCAGTCCTGCAGTTTCAGCTGGGGACAAACCTGTGCTCAGGCACCTCTCAAGATTTCCATCCCTGCACTCAGTTTGCCAGCAGTGGTGTTCACAATAAAGGGTACCATGTGA
>VXBJ01006369.1:475369-570880 GCA_013400055.1 Nycticryphes semicollaris | reverse complement strand
GCGAAAACAAAAGAAAATAAAGCAGCTATTACTATGTTTTGAAGCCTAGTAACTTACTTAGCTTGCTTCTTCATCCAGCACTGACCCTGCACATTGCATGGGGGCGGGTCCATGCTCTGCTGCTGGCCAGGCATAAGCAAGAGACACAAGGAAAATGCAGAAAAGCAGTAGTTTACAGCAGGTAACAAAGCCAGCTTTAAGGATAAATATAGCCCAAGTTGAGAAGTCTTCTTGCTCACCCTGGTGCTTATTTTAACATAAATCTGCTAATATATTGCATTCAAGGGACAAAGTTCTAAATCTTTACTAGCTAAACAGAATTACCCCCAGACAAAGGAATTCAGGGTGGAGCAGTCCAGGAAGAAAAAGATTCTCACACAGACTAATTCCAAAAGGGGGAGCAAGAAGCAATTAGAAAGCATTGATAAGCTCTCCTGGGTATCTGCAGTCGGGACTGTTGAAGCACATGGGAAGGACAAAAGAAAAAGACTAGTTAAAAATTTCATTTTCCTGGGGCAACTTCCAAGCAAACCTTACTTATCAAGAAGTCATTATCCACTTGCAACCCTGATAAGGTGTTATGTCTGATGTGTAGGAATACATTACACCATCGCATAGGTACAAGTTGAATGCCTCTTTCCCACTCCTTTTCTTTTTCTTCAGTTATAACCAGATGGATTTTTATTATTATTATGGTTTGGAAATCTGAGAAAACTGCAAACCGTGCCTGTCACAGTGAAGAGGGGTCAAGCCTTGAGGTGACATAATTAGGCACCGTGTGATGGATCCCATTTCATAGACAATTATCCTCTTTACATCACCCACAGCAATAGATCAAAATTTTTGTTTGCTGGGAAGTTGGAATTAGAAGACAAAATTATTATTTCACCACAAAGATGACATCTACAAATACAAGATTCTGCTAAAGAGCAAGTAATGCCCTGGTACTGAGGCTGAGACCTTGTGACCTCTTCAACAACAAAAAAATATCCCAAACCACACAAACACACACCCCCCTGAAAACCTACATACCACATGTTTTACTGTGACCTTAAAGGTAAACATGCAAAAGGAAACCAGAGAAACAGCGCATGTTTTGTCTCCTCCCCTCTGAGAGGAAGAAAAAAAAAAAGGCATTTCAAGCACACTTTACAGCAAAATTAAGAATATACCTGAAGAAAACAACAATTTAATTTCAAGGTTTTCAGGCAAGAAGGACCCTATTTTGTGCCCAGTTCCTCAAGCATGTTTTCAGTTTTTCAGCCAGATTGATTCACTTACACAAGATAATTCTTCATGCTTTTAAAATTATTGCACTTTGAATGAGAGCTGTAATACAGCAAATACAGACAAAAATAAATATTCTTTCCTACTTTCATTGCAAGAGGTAACACTGCCTTTGTGTTTACAAGCTCTGAAATATAATCTTTTTAAAAAAAATTACACCAGATGCTGCATGAATTACTGAACTAAATTCACAAAAAAAAAAACCTGACTGAAAAATACAAACAACATTAGCATGAATAGAGTATAAGCAAAATTCAATTGCAGTTTATTTAGTAGTCTCTGCATTAATAGTCCCTGAAATGTACTTTCTCTATATATACACAACATTAGGAGTAAAGTAGTATCTGTTTACACTGCTGAAAGACTTCTCTATTGCTTTGATTTTGAACAATTCGATCTTCTTGTGGAACTTAAAGTCTATAAACCAAGAAGGTGAGTTATATAGCATATCTAATAGAAGGCCAGCATAAATACATTTTAAGCATTTGAAGATTTGATGAATCTGAAACCTTTTTACATTACCAGAATTCTGCAATTTCTATATTATCTGTGTGACTGCACCATAGAGGATCCTAGCAGATAACCAAAGAGCCCACAGTAGGAGGCTGTGCCCAGAGGCAGAAGGAAGTGGCAAGTGCTTTGGGCATTTCATGTATTAACTGCAATTTAAAGTCCTCTTTTTGGCATTCTCCTCTCCTGCCAGGAGAACACAAAGCTTGTTGTCTGAAGTTTTTCCATTAAGATGCAAACTTATTCATAAATAATGAAAGTTTCAAAAATTATCAAGTTAAAAAAAACACACAAACCAAAAACCTTCCACAAATATTAATGTATGGGTTTGAATTAATCATCCCAAGTAGTGGAGCAGCTTTGAAATCTCAGTCCATGCAGCTGACATGACAAGCACAAAATAATGGTGAGCTGACTTTGATCAGAGACTATCAAAGGGGTTCCAAGGAGTTAAACTTATAAATCCCACTAGAATTTAATAATTTGGAGACTTCAAATGTCTCAGACTCAATCATAGCATCAATTTTTACCTTTTTTTTGGCTGTCAGAGGACAAGCTATGTCTCTCAGACTTGAAAAAACAAAGACAAATGACATCTAAACATAATCAACATGTGCCACCATTCAATCTCTCAATAACAACTTAATAAACCCATCATAACTAAAGCCAGGTGAGTAATTTAATGCTAATTATTTCCAATTAATTACTTCTTTGAAAAACAAAAGCAAAGTGAAATTCTAATATGCTTCTGTCTTTAATAACTATGAATACTTTTAATTTGCAACTCACCGAGTAGTCATTTTGACCTTTACTGGTATTTGTGTAATACTGACTAGCTAATTTAAACACTATATCTGATGCATTTCCCCCAACTAGGTGGATTACAGACCCTCAGTTTCAATGTATGCTTTGATCAAAATTAAACTCGAAATTTTGAACAATGTATTTCAATGCAAAAGAACTCCAGAAGCATCAGAAACTTCAGAGCAGAACTTTTTATTATTTTGTCTTAATACATTGTCTTATCTGCTCATCAAATCCCACATATACAGAGGCTTTTGTCTTTGAGAAAATAAGCACTTTTCTGAAGGAAAAAGCAAGAATTTTCCCCTAAGCTTTACTGAAATAGGTTTTTAAAATGAATAAAATAAATTATATCTCTTCTTCTTAATGCCTGTTTATAACAGTTTAAGGTCAAGCCAGACAGTCAGTCACAACCACTGAAGTAGACCTGCTGCCAGGTCCAAAAAAGCTCATCTTGGCTCCTACCCACCCCTACCCCAGCAGCCAGCCCCCATGGGTGCTACCGACACAGCCCGGGAAGTGCAGCTGAACTGTCCATTGTCCATTCTCAGGAAGAAATAAAACCTCAGACCTCAGTCAGTTGAAAAGCAGTGTAAGTTCTGGTTATTGGCACCGTGCCTTGTGCCTCCTTCCACCCACACCGGATGTGCGAGCCAGTGCCAGTGCACCACTGACCAAGTTTGTCATCTCCATCACTCTCTCCTCTGACTCTCTGCTTATACACCAGCCCTGCTGAAGCTCCAGTCTGCCTCTGCCAAACAGAAGCTACCTCCACCCAGGCGTGACAACTTTCCCTGATTCCTCTCCCTCTCTGCCAGGGGACTGCTGCTGCCTTCTGCTGTTCCTCCCTGAATGGCAGGGAAGGGTTTCCTCTTAACAAGCCACACAGGTAAAGGGATAAAGTGATAAAGAATAATTAAATTGATGGTCTAATTTAACATTTTACATTTTGTGTGCTTTCATTGTCTGCTGTTTGAGTTTTTAATACAAGGTTTAATACACTTTTCATGGCAATTAATGCAGTGGAACTAAGCAGGCTTTATAACTAAAGGCCTGGGACCTGCCCAACAATTGCCTAGCATCCAAGCTGGTGCTGTAAGATGCTTCTTTCCCCACCTCACAGTCTCTCATGGCAGTGTGCCTTCACCACTTCAGAAGCTTTGCTCTAGGGCCAAGGAAGCTGGTAACCTGCCCTACACTGATACTCTCTCTCTATTTTTGAGATCTCTCTCCTATTACTCCTCTCCACCAGCATTTTCTGGCTGTGATATTTCAGCCCTCAGAGGTGTACCTCATTTTCCAAAAGCCACCAGGCAGAGGATGGGGGAGCCTCTGCCTTCATTGCCCCCATGTACTGTGGCCCATCCCACCCCAAACCTCTCTCTGCTGCCCACAGGCTGGCGGTTTCTCTGACACCTTGACAGTTTTTCAGGTGCTGTCTCAGAATAATCAAAGTTATTGCCTGCACTGGCCTTTGGAACAGCCCGGGGATGATCAGCAGTTGCATTGAGCTGTCAGGAGCTCAGTGACAGGTCTATGGATTAATACCCCAGAGTGTCAGGATGGCATGTATTTGCTGCATGCAGAAGATGAAACATCTACTTTCCAAAAAGCAGAGCTTCCTCTGCCGTAGACCTCTGCAGTGCCCAGAGCACCGATTTTTTTCCTGTCACTGAATGTAAACAAGCTACAGTCTGGAGTAAAATATGGTTTACTAAGCCACTGAACTGATAGAGCTTCATATTCCTCCATGGCAGATGTTACAAATATGCAGACAGACAGCCCTTATTGATCCAAATGGTTTGCAGAAACTCCATTTGAAAGCATATGTTTCTCTGCTTGACATTTTGACATGAATGACAAGACAAAGCCAGGAATGCAAATGCAAAGAGGAAACTATTCTTGTGCTGTAAAAGCACATTCTCCCTGTCAAAGAGTTGGGTAAATGTTGCACAACTAATCACAGCCCAGAAGAGACGAACGAGCCGATCTACAGAAACAGAACAGGAGAGGAAATCAAACAGCACAGACCTGAAACACCAGCTCACAGCCTCATCTGCACAGCCTGATACAACTGCTATTTATTCTCTCCATGTGCCAGGTTCAGTCTGATTGAAGCTTCCCCATTTAGCATCACGTGGATTTTAGGAAACTTTTACGTAAATAATAGCAGTAGCATCCAGCAACCTCTGTGTCCATAGTTCATATCCTGGGGGGTATTCATACTGACACAGAAATTCCCCAATTTACCTCCAAGCCTCACCAACCCTTGTTTAGGGTCGAATATTTCCTACCCCAGCACCTTGCCTATACCATCAGGACTCCTCTTTGGAGAGCTCTTGCCCTCACCCTGCTCTTCAGGGTGTGCCCACATCCCCCTCCCACCCCCATTCCTGGGCTCTCCTCTACCACCACTACAGCAGGCACAAAATCCCCGGGCAGCTTGCAGCAAACGCTGCCAGATGCCTCACTCCATGCTCAGTTTGTCATCATCTTGGGGTCTTCCCAAGATGCTTACCAAGCTGTGGGCTCCGCTTCCACATTAGTAGTTTCTATACTGGAAGCTGAAAGCTTTTATAACCTCCCAAAAATTGTTTCTCACCATAACTATTCAAGCTGGCTTTAGAATCTAGAAAAATATTGCAATTTTCCTGGCCAGCTCTTAAATCACAGCTGAAGTGCAGGAACTACTCATTTTCAGCAGCTTGTAAATGCTAGTGTTCCCGCGTACACTCAACACTCCTCAGAGAGTTTGTCCTATCACACCTTATCCACCCAGTAGCAGCAACAGAACTGACACTGGAAAGCGTGCCTACTGGATGGGCAAAACCTACAACATAGCACATATGGACACATCCACCTCCTTCACCAGAGGAGGATAATGGCTGTCCCTTCTGCTGGAGGCAATAAGCAGCAACCTGTGTCAAACCTGGGGATCCTTACTAATGTACCAAGATGGAAAAAGAATCTACAACAGCAGATAAAAGATTTTCACCTACTGTCATCCCAGAACTATTTATTGGCAAGAATTCTCTGTCTTGGGATGAAGTAGCTTGCAAAAGTAATCTCATCCCCATCTACCTGTGATGCTGGTGTGGCTACTGATGGCTACTAGGTTGCTACAGCATGTCACCAGCACGTGGCACGATGAGCCTGGGTGCGGGGCAGCACTACCAAATACTTGAGTTATGTCCTTTAGCTCTTTAGCCAATAAGTATACCCTCTGATGCAGATTAAGGTCCCCTACAACTCTAACCATTCCAATATTTTAAAGACCAAGTTCTAAGCCCCTGCCATGGGCAGGAACACCTCCCACTAAACCAGGTTGCTCAAAGCCCCACCCAGCCTGGCCTTGAACACCTCCAGGGATGGGGCAGCCATAGCTTCTCTGGGCAATCCATTCCAATACCTTACTACACTCACAGTAAAGAATTGCTTCCTGGTATCCAATCTAAATCTCCCCTCTTTCAGTTTAAAACCATTACCCCTTGGCCTATCGCTTCACTCCCTGATAAAGAGTCCCTCCCCATCTCTCCTGTAGTCCCTCTCCTGTTCTTCAGACTGAACAACCCCAACTCTCTCAGCCTGTCTTCATAGGAGAGATGCTCCAGCCCCCTGATCATTTTTGTGGCCCTCTGCTGGACCCTTTCCAACAGGTCCACGTCCTTCCTGTGCTAAGACATAGAATGATGCTTTCTATATAAGACAGGGAAACATTTCCAGTGTCTGCTTAGATTTATTTGCAAATATGCATTTCAGCACTTTGGTGGGCTGGAATATTTTACTTCTGGCAAGTATTTAATCTTATGGGATTGATCCAATATAAATCATATAAAAAGTACATTAAACAGAATCAAGTTTTTTCTGCTGATATATAGAAAAAATACATAAATCTGGGATCTCTGTTCTTTGCAGTTCATTGTCATGATTGTATGCTCTTTTGTTTTTTTAGCTGCAGTTCTCACCCAGAGTGCTGGTCTCTTTTGTGCTATACTTAACCACTTGGAAAATCATTCCATCAGAAAAAAATTCGTACATTTTACAGGAGAGAAAGAAATTAAGAAGAAATAGAAATACAGAAAATCTCAAAGACATTTCCTTTAATGAATGAGTGATGTTTTAGAATCAGAGTCTAAAAATAGCCTAATGATTAACTAAAGCGGTCTTAAAACCCCTAATTCCATATCCCTTCACACCTAGCTTCAGTTATGACATTATAACAAAGCAATTAATAACAGAAAAGAGACCCCAAAAAACCACAAACATTCTTTGTCTTGAAAGCAACTTGGGGGCATGTTGAGCTCTGATTTGTGGTTTCTACAGTTTAGTCAGTCACATGTCACATATTATTTAGAAATCATGTTCTGTCCCAGCAAGTTACCCAAGCAGTTAAAGCTTTGGCAAGATGCCTAAACATTTTATTTATTAGTTTTCCCTCAAGTGTTTTCTCTACCTAGCTACTGCCCATAGCTATGCCTATCTAGAATTGTGAAAACTTATTTTCTGCCCCTTATGTTATATAGGGAACAAAACAGACAGAAACTTTGATACCCTCAAAATTACAGAGCTTTTTAACTATAACAGAAGAACTAAATAGCTTCTGAAAGGTGAAACATTTTCTAATGAGACTTAAAAGGAAAAGAATAAGAGAAGAGAACAACTTTCTTAAGGTGTCATTCCATTACAATATAACATGAAACTACTACCAGCATGAATTGATTTCCAAGCAAACTATCTGATATCAATATAAATGGTAAAAAAAAAGTAATACCCTACAAGTAGACTGTTAAAAAAAAATTAAAAAAAAAATAAATCATTCTAATAAGCCCAACAGTAAACTTCACAGAAAATAAAACTCAGTAAAAGACCAAAACCTCACACATTGCTTACTTCTATGTTTAATTACCTCATAAGCTTGGGGAGTCCACTTCTAGGCTACTCCCCTCCAATACAAACACTAGCAAAGCAACAGCCTTATCAAAGGATCCAGAGGCATGTACAGCTGATACTGCTAAACCTTAACCCTTACCCAAAATTGGAGAAGTAGAGCTTTATTTGTAGCTGGGTGAGGCTGATTTTTCCCAGCTGCAGACCTAAACAGCCATTGTGAGTATTATCCAGCAAACAACCCACAGCTGGTTTAAGTGCAAATCACTGATTGAAGCTGATTTTCCCCAGCTGAGTTGGCATTACTGCAACTCTTAAATAATATAACAACTGTTTCTGGTAGAACAAATGCTGGTTTTATTTGTTTCCTAAAAATTAATAATAATAATAATTAATTGAGACATCTGCTTGTATGATGGAATCTGAGCTACTCATACAAGTAATTTAGCTTTGCTGGACACATGAGTTATAACCATCCTTTTCTTCCTCCCCCTTCACCACATGTTCACTTTTACCTTTAATTTTGCTTCTCTTCAGTTTTCTTCTAACTTTCTCCTTGCCTCTCTCAGTGTTGTCAAAGGATATGGATTCTTTGGGAAATTTCCAGTGGTGTAGCCTAATTGTGTTGTGTACAGATCTATGTTATTCTTTAGCTGTTCACAACATAAGTTCAAGTCACGATATCAAAATAAAATAAAATAAAAAGGTCTGAACACTGTGGTTGCTGTACTGCCCAGTAACATGATTTCCTCTGAAAACAATTTCCCACTTGCTACCAAACCAACAGCTTTTAACCTTTCTTAGAGGAGAGGTATACCTAAATTTGATCAGATTTTAAGAAAAAAATTCATCCTCTAAACTATTTCAGCATACAGCTTAAACTCAAATCCATGACAAAAAAATTAAATGTAATAAATGTAATAAATGTTCCTCTTTCTGTTTCATTTTTGAAACTCTCAAAACATTTTCCTTTTTGGATCTATTGTTGAATACAAGCTCTCCAGCTCAATATTAAGAGCCAAATCCTTACCTACTGAAACTTGATATGTACCCTTTCACTGGAAGGATGCTGATTTACGCATGTGAGAACCCAGGTTTAAGTGTTTTATTCTATCAGCAGACTAAGAGAAAGTGAGTTGTTTTGCTGAGACTTCATCTACAGTGCGGCAATGGTTACCAAAGCAAGGCAGATATTGGGAATTTCACTTTGCAAGACAGATATTGCACATGTGTAGTTGTAACTCAGCATAAAAACGTTCTATCAAGTTCTAACTCTGAAATAAAAAAAAAGCACAATTACTCTCTTTTCCATTGCAATAGGAAAACATGACATACTGAGAAATAAGAGCAATGCATTCTTCAGATTGCAAGCAGATTGCCCGTGGATTGCAAGCAAATAGGAAAAACAGAGTCACATTTTTATATGAAAATAAAGTCATTTCTAAAGTAATGGATCGATAGAACAAGACGCCCTACAAGTGCTGTGCCACAGATGTCACTTTTGCAAAAGTTCATCAGCAAAGGAGCATGAAAAAGGAAGGTATAGGCACTCAATTTCCATTTCATGTACAACCACCTTTGCAATGTAAACATCCTGGAGGAGCTGGAGTATTCGGGATCATACATTATTCTCTTTTTTAAGCACATTGGGAGGAAGTTCGGTTTGAAAATCAAGGGCACAGTTTGGTCTTCAAAGTTTTCAGGAATTTCTGCAGTTTTCCTACTTCCACTTGCCAGATATTAAAAGTGAAGGGTCAAATCTGCAGATGGTGTAAATAAGAACAACTCTGTGAAAGCTTTGAGCTTGTGCTTATTTACATCTCATGGAACTTATATTTCTAACTTCTTCTGTGAGCAACTGTACATGTATATATATATATACATGAGTGTATGGTGCATACATATTATATAGAAAGTGAATGCTTTGATTTGTCAAAATGAAGATATAAATATAAAACAGGAGACAGAATATGGAAATAATACATTCTGCATTTACTTTGAAAACTGAAAGTTATGGGGAAAGAAACATTGTTTATGTTCAAGGAGAACCGGGTGATTTGCTTAAATAATCTAAAACCAAACCACCATCACATGAAAGATTTAACAGCTTCCTGTCACGGCTGACAGGCTCAGGCTATAACTTGCTACCTTTTATATAAACAAATAATCACTAGACAGTGACGGATCCATTGTGGATTCATACTTTTACAGTATAGACCCTGATGCAGCAAAGCACTCAAGACAGTTAACTTTAAGCAACTGAATAGTCCCAGGGAGTTTAGTGAGCTCACTCACCTGCTTAAAATTAGCCATATATTTAATTTGAGACGTGCATTTTAACTCCATCATTAATCAGCAAAGCACTTCAACCTGTGCATAACGCAGCTGCTTTCTATAGGGCTTACACACATGCTTAAATACTTTTCAGTGAGGGCTGCATGGTTTGATTCTTCAAGGCTTTAATAATTTTAGATATAATCCTGCAGAGCATTCAGTCAAGTCATACTCTATGCATAAGAATCAGTGAGATCCATCGTTGTTTATAAGTTAAACCACACTTCCAAACTTTATCACACATGGCAAGACTAAGCCAGGAGGAGAACACAGAATATGGAGAACGTTAAAGTTAATCCCCAAAATATACTGTATTCACAATTTGTTCTACAAATGTAGTTCAGTTTAAATTATTCAGCACAGCGACTTAGCCTATAATAAGAAAAAGACCTAATATGTTTTGTAAAAACAATGACGCCTCAGTAAGGGAAGGTTTCAACCCCCTGCTCTGAGCTTTGCTACAGCAAACGAATAGCACGCTTTGAGGGGAAACAGCAAGGGAGCAGCTCAGGCAACCTCTGAGAAGCTCCTTTGCTACAACATGAATGCAGGGCCAGCAGCAGTGGCTACACTGCCATGCACCAGCAGCTCACCACGGCTGTTCACCATCCGGAAGGCAGGATGTGGCGGAGCAATTGCCTTGTGCTGCTGAGGTGGCCAAGTGAGCTGCTCATTCACCTGTGCTCCAGAAAATATTCAGGATGAGGGGCAATGGACTCCTCTCTCTGATACTGTCAGGGAGGGAGCACTCCTTCCAGCTAAGCCCTAGTTTCCAGATTGTACCCTTGTAGCTACACAAGCACCTCCTTGCACCTCTTCCGGAGCATATTTCTCTGCAGCTGCTAAAATCTTAAATTGGTAATAAAAATGGAAGATTTTTTCCAATGCAAATAGTTGCATGCTTTCTCCTAAGAATCTGTACAGATACCTAGGTGTGCATAGCCTCTCTGCACAGCTATTTCTCCTAAAACTCATTTGTGTATTCATGGAAGGTGGGAAAGTGTCATGGGAAGAAATCTCTATTTTTTCCTGTGGTCATAGGTTTGTTAAGATAACGATAAGGAAAAGCATGAAGAAAAAACAAATCCCAAGCTTGTGTGGGCCAAGTCTCTAAATAGGATAAATCTTAGTCAGCTGACTTCAGCATTATTCATTTTTAATTAATTTGAAGCAAATAGTGCAATTTGTGCCAAGCTGCAAAGTCGCACTGTCTTCAGGAGGAACCAGCTTGACAACAGAGACAAATTAATCCCTGCAAAAGTACTCCTTCTGTAAGCTCACCATCAATATTCATTATTTAAAAAGTAGTATGCTGATCATGCTCTTCCATTAGGCCTTTTTTGTATCACAGTTTGACTTTTCTTCCCTACTGCTTAAACTAGGAATGTAAAAATTTGGGGACTTCTATCATCCCATAAATACACCTGTTGTATAATTATGCAAATCAAATCAGGAGCAGTCAATGGAATGTTTATTTATCCAGAAGCCTGACCCACATTGCCTGCTGGCCTTCTTGGTATGTGAATGCATTTTTACCTCTGTTCAAACACAATTTTTCATCTTAATGCAGACAGTGATTTTGCTGCACTGTGATCTACTGCCTTTTCCAAATAGCAGTGTTCTAATAAAGTGAGGAAATCCAACTACAAAGGGAAACTACAACCTAGCTATAGGGATACATTTGAGAAGACACTAAATTATCCCAATTTTGAAAGACAATGATGGTCCACTAGCAACAGTGGACGGTGGGGGGGCAGGGATCAGTTATATTGGGCATTCAAACTACTATTTGGGAAGGAAACCGTGTTCTGGTTTTGATTTTTTTATCACATGAAATCGCACCAGCAATATTTCCAGAATGAGACATTACATTCAGTGTATGTGTTTCTCTTTGTCCTCTAATTGTGTTACACAGACAAAAAAAAAAAAAAAAAGATGTTTTACAGCCATTTCTAACAAGACTATAAACATGGCCATTAAAATGTTTCTTTTTTACCAATTCAATGGGGAAAAAAAAAAAAAAATAGCAAAGATGTGCTTGTAGTCATGAGCTTAGCCTTCTCATTCAGGGATATGACTTTACCGGAGAGTGTTGCATCCGTTATGCAGCAAATTCCTTGAAATCTTAAAGAAAGAGATGGCACCAGAGGGCACAGAGACTGCAGTACCATTATCTCCATTAAAGCTATTCCTTGCCTCATTCTTTTCAGCCATAGGTTCCTCCCCATTTTCAGTTGTGTACACAAGACACAAAAAAATAGCTGATCAGTTTTTCTTTAAAGCTTTCCCCTTAACCTGAAACCTGTTGTTTATCAAAGCATTTATATATATAACATATATATAATATATATGTTATATATAAAACAAAACACAGAAGGTTAAATAAAAAGGGCCACACAGCACAGCAGACCTGTAAAAACATAATTCAATAATCCTGTGGTTAAACTTAGAAACTGTGTGGAAGTGTAAATCATTGTTAGAAGGAAATGGATCTCTTTTTTTTTTTCTGTTTATTGTTTGTTGAATTTTAGTTGTAATTCACATTTTAAACCTTTGTTACTGTTATACTAATACCAGCTGTTAAATTCTCCGAGTGAATTGACATTTTGACTATAAAATAGGGTTCTGGGGAGAGGAGAGATCTGAGTACGGTGAAATTCTCTAGCAAGAAATGGGTAAATTTTTTTGTCTTAAAAAAAATAACAGTAAGGGAATAAATGTTGAAATCCACGGAAAAAAATGTACGGCCCTCAGTCCCAGTAACTGGTCTTCTTTGGCACTTGAGAACGATCACAAGTAGTTTGCCTTTTTATTCATATAGAACAAAATTTACAAAGTCATTCATACATTTTTGTTTTTTACTGACTTCGAAAATTGGGAATATTCAAAATACACTTTTACCCCACTTCATTCTTTCATTATTTACAGGTATATACAAGAAAAACGTAAGAGTTTCTTTTGTTTTTGTTTTTTTTTGTTTCTTTTAAATTTTGTATTAAAAAGCTCTGCTGGTTGTTTTACTGTTTGTTTTCATCATATGGACGTTCCATGCGAGGGCTCCATTGCTTCTGGAATGACTCCCCCTGGCACAGACTGAAATGACATTGGGATTGGGGTTTTCACGGGACTCTGACGAAATAGTCCTCCGTTTGGCGACCTGTGTTTACACTGTATGGAGGGCATGGTGGCTGAACTGCTCAGGGGCAGCGGCAGGTTGCTGCCGGAGGCAGCTGTGAGTGTCCTGCTGGCACCATGAGTTGTCTGTTCTGGTAAAAAGGTGGTGACAGAAAGTTGCGTGTTCTGGTATTCGCGTACCGGCTCCAGGGTCTGAGTTGGCTGCATGCCACCAATCTCCAAAGCTGAGATTTCAATGGACGCTGGGGAGATTTGCTTGTGGGCTATGTCTTCATCAATTAAACTGTTCATGCGTCTGTGGACCTGCTCCAGGTTCACTTCTTTGTCCTAGGGAGGAAGAAATCAGAACAATCAGTCCAAACAATCTCCAATCCCATCCAGCCCCACTCCACTTCCTCTGTGTGACAGGAGTTGCTCTTCATTCATTACATCACTTCGATTTCATCTGCGCCTATGCAAAACCTCAAAGTCTGCCCAACATATCCAGCCGAGAAACACATGCTGAAGAAAGCACCAGTTCAATCTCAGCCTGCAAAAGCTCTTGATGTTGTCAATCCCATCTTCCTTGGGGGTAAACTGATAACTGGTTCAGCTAACAGGAGCTGGCACCAGGGACTGGCACACCCCACAAGCCCTTAGCTCACCTTGCAGAAGCCCAGGAAAAAAAGCATACAGCAGGTTTTGTTTTTGTTTTTTTTTGCAAATTCCAGTGAGCGGTTTTCCACCTTGTAATCACAAGACAGCTCACTGCTGTCTCATCTAGCTACAGTGCATTTTCTACGGAACTTGTCAATAAAACACTGTGGACAGCCTTGCTGACCCCAGGGTAGTTGTTTCATGTGCCAAAATCTACCGGTTAGGGGTTGTGGTGGTGAAGAATTCTTCCCTTCCAGCAGGAAGCCCTGGATCTCCTATGTGGCACAGAGTATACACATACTGGAACAGCGCTAAGAGTTCTCCCTGGGAATCCTGGGGAGGGGACCACTCATGTTTTAAACAGCTGTGTGACCAACTATAAGCTGTCTGCCATCTTGATATGTCAACTGCTAAAAGTCTGTCTGTGGTCACAGCTTGGGAAAGTCTTTAGAAAATGTATCACCATCTTCTGAGAAGGTGTTGCCTAAGGCTCCTGGAGCAGTTTCTTCAAAGGACTTTTGGGACAACTTACTCAACACATTTTAGCTCCCATAAGGAAATGCAGCAGAAGAAGTTGTCATTAAAACCTGAAGCAGCAAAAACCTACAATGGGCTGTTTATCACCTCAGTGTGGCATTCCGTATGCTCAAATTGGAAAGCAACAAAACTGGCAGGGTAAAGGTAACCACTTGGGATGCTATATGACTGAATTTTAATAGCTAGCATTGTATTGCCAGTAAAAAGGTATTATATTATATCATTTCTCTATATTTCATAAAGCACAGCCACCATCTGCAGTTGTAGTTACTTGGTGCAAGTGTAATATACAGCAGACTAGCAGAAAAGCATCTAGAAAAACCCAGCAATGCTGGAAATGGAGAAATTCTCTGGTCTGACTGAAACCTGTAATTGCATGAGGCAACCAGCAAGAGTCCAGCCTAAGTAGGACTACATGAAACTTTTGTGTTCCGGTATTCCCCGATTGCCCACAGATCAATGTGTGCTTAAATGATACTCAAGCCCAACACCCGCAGTCTTACAGATGCTACAACTCATGCCAAAAATGAGGGTCTGGGAACAGAGAAGTCTAAGGGACCTGCCACTGCCTCCCATACCTCATGATCTTTTGCCACTGGTGTTCAGGTGGAGTACAGAGAATTACAGTATTATTGCAGTGGTATCCACTGCTATGTGACTTGGCTTTCACCTGTAAATTGAAAGGTCAGCTCCAAATCACTTCATTCCAATCAATGTCAGCTATGGATTTGATTCTAGCCTTCTGATTTAACAGCACTTCTATGTTACTCAAGAACCATTGGATTTACTGATCTCTGCATGGATTTGGAAATGAATTAGTGTTACATGATGATGAACCCAAACCCATGTCCTTAGCTTAGGCTAAATCCCTGTTGATTTCAACTGGAGTACAATTGTCCAACAATTACAGGACTGAACTGCACATGGCACCTCCTTTGCT
This sequence comes from Nycticryphes semicollaris, assembly GCA_013400055.1. Classification (NCBI taxonomy): domain Eukaryota; kingdom Metazoa; phylum Chordata; class Aves; order Charadriiformes; family Rostratulidae; genus Nycticryphes; species Nycticryphes semicollaris. The sequence continues at coordinate 555,810 of VXBJ01006369.1, read as the reverse complement.
AATCTGTAAAAAAATTAATTCCTATTTCATTTACATCCCAAATCCACCAAACTCTTAATGAAGCTCCCAGAAACATCTCCCTCACCAGAGAAACAAATATTTTTTTTTTTGTAAAAATAATGCTTTTTCAGGCAAATCCTCTAATCAGATAATTTTGAGTTAGAGAAAAATCAACAGACAATAAATAAAACCCCCAGACTTCTGCAGCAGAAAGGGACCACAAAATGCTGGATCAGATAACCCCTGCAGCTGCATTAAGTCCTTCTTGCCAACAGCCATACCTGACTTTTCAGGCTCTTCGTTCAGTATGGTAGACAGGGCACCAAGCTGATGATAACCGAGGCTCTTTCATAAAGTCTGTAGCTAGGTAAATTAAAGATTTGTGGTATAACAGGCCAGAGGATGACATGGACTTAATTCATAATTGTACTTATTTCTATTTCTTGTGGACTGGGACAAGTGTGAAAAGTGTCCTTATACTATCCCCTGTTGGGAATAAGGGCTCGACCTCTATGGGTGGATTCTTTTTGCCCAGACATCCAGATGCGTAGTGCTATGTTTTTCTCAGTTGTCTGCCAATGAAAGCTTGCTGCAAAGTTCTGCTTAGTCACAAACTGCCACAACATACGATGATATGAGGAAGCTAACTCCCAGAAGCCCCTTATACAACATTTCTCTAGATACCCTGTACTAGTTCTTTTCTCAAAAATGCTACTAGCTTTGATTTAAACTCCCAGGTTGGCATGTAGTTAACTGGAACCCAAATGCTTACTGCTAAGCCCTTACTACAAAATAAGAAAAAAAGTAGAGAACTCAGGTTAGAACTGAGCAAGTACTAGGACAAATTTTCCTAAATAAGACTTTGGAGAAATGTTCATGACTCATTTGCATTTTTCTGAGCTTTTGCCAAATGCTAATGCTTTCTTCAGATCATTTCAAGTGAAAATATACATCAACATTTTATTTGTATTTTTTGATTGCCAGCACATCCTCAGTACATTCCATCCTGCTTTGCTACAGGAACAAATATCATGTGACTGGGTAATAGCCAAGCCAGAGGGAATGGTAGAGTTTCAGTATTCTCAACATGCAGTTATTAACCGTTTGCAGAGGAAAAATACATTTGTAAATGAAGTATGCTCTTCAGTTGGAGCATTTGTGCACAAAAAGTTATAAAATTCAAAGGAGGAATCAATACCTGGTTATATATTTAGCTTAGATATTCTAAGATGCAAACATGAAGGGCCACAGATAGGATGCTCTTAACAGACTGGTCCAGACTACCGGGGTTAGTTGAGGACCACATCATTTGGAAAGTTTCCCTCTGCTGGCTTACAGGAGTGCCCTCTTCTACTATGCACAGCCCAGCCCTGCCTGGGACAGCATTCCTCAAAAAATGGTGGATTTGCAGTTGGCTTATATTTCACAATATAAACTTATCTTTCACTGTGCTAAAGTTTTCGTTATCAAGGAAAAGAAGAACAATTTCTGCACACAGACATCACATTTTATCTACAACAGAAGATGAAGTAAGTAGAGAAGTAAATGCTTGGGATTTTTTTTTGGGCGGTAAGGGTGGGAATTTCATTTAGGAGGTAAGAGTGGGGATTTCATTTGCCTACTTCTGACTCTTTTTTCAGTATTAAGGGCAACTTTCTGGCCTTATTATGATCAGAGAAAACTTTTTAAAAGCTTCCAAGACCCAGAATTTCACGTTATTTCTTTTTTGTTGTTGCTAAGATAAAATGTTTGTAAAGGTTAAGGAAAACAACTCTGTCTCTGAGGAATAATAAAATCACATTTTTAAAGGTTCTCCCCTTTTCTTTGTCTTATTAGATGATGAGCAGCTAAATAACAAAATGTCAAGCTTTGTATGAAACTATCTTTATGCTGAATGAGTGATTTTTCAAATGCTTTACAAAGCCCCTAAGATAAAAATTAGAAACCCTTGAAAAAATTAGCTTGTCATTACATACTAGAAGACTGCCTTAAACCTCAAGATTTCCAGAACTGAAGGTTTTAAGATAGATGTATTTTACAAGCCAAGTTTTCAGAATTTGTAAATACTGGAAACCTCTTCTTTCTTTTCATTGACTTTTCTCCTGGAAAATTCAGCAATGTCATAGATTACTGAAAAGTAACGAGGTAAATGGGAAGAGGGTTAAATTGTAACAAAGCCAAATCTTAAAAGTTACGATGTTTTCTCCCTTATCGGCTCAGTGTTCTCCTTTATTTTTAGTTCTATAATTCTCATTAAATATGAGCCATTTGTTATAATTTTAAGCACTGAGTTAGCTTGCCTCTTTTTTTTTTTTTATTCATTTCCTGAGGCTTTGTCACCTTAATTGTGAAATGGTAATGTAGCACTGCAAAAGATTGTCAAGCTTTCTGATGCTGTAACTGCTCTCTATTTTTGCTTTTCTTTATGACAAAAATTAAAGAATTACATTAATAAATTACTATAAATTAATAAATTGAGGCTTGGAGCCAGGGAATGGCAGAGGCACCAGACTTGGCATCTGGTTGGAAAAGAACCATAGTGGAGGTTGATGTGCCAGATTTCTAGCACAGAGACTTTCCTTGCCCAAAGGAGAGCCCCTCAAGGAAGCCTTACTGCTTCTTTTCAACATGTTTCTGGCTCCAGCTCCACTTAGCTCCCGTTAGGTGTCTTCAAGAGCTGAACGAATGATCTCCAAACTTAACAATTCAGTGCCTGTGACAGACATGTAATCAAAGGTTTATTCTCTCATGTCACATCACAGATGTTTCATGCCAATTCGACTTCACTTTTTATACATAGCTACATTGTATGAGCGCATAAGCTTGTGTTGCCAGAAAGAGAGCAAATATTTTTTCCTTTGCTACCTTCATTATTCTATTTTCCATATTAATATTGTACTCCAAATAGATCAGTTGAAGAAATTAATTAGTGAAGGGAACAAAAAATATCATGTGTAAGGAAAATGATTTATAAACACAGACTTATCCTCCTCAAGCTTAAGGGAAACAGCTAAGCAAACATTGCTTCTGGTCAGGAAATTAACTTATTCATAAATACCAATTTAAATGTCATTCTTCCCCAATGAGTTTGAGTTCTGGAAGGGCAAACAAAGGGCATGTTTCTTGCTCATGAGCCACAGGTTCAATGGCCTATCATTGACAGCAGGAGCACACCGTGGCAACTGTTGGCATCGATATGAAAGATATTCACCAGAATTACCTGGCTATAAACAAATCCTGCAGGATCACCCCTGTAAGAAACTATGACTCCCTTTCAGAACTAACCAAGTTTGGCTTTATCACATGGAGAGAAATTATGAAAAGATAGAAATGCAGACAGGATGATTTACAGAGTAATCAATATTTTTTTTCTAACTTATTTTTCTGTGACTTTTGACAGTGGACTCTAATAAAAGTATGCGGGCAGTCAGATTGAAATAATATGAAATTACTTGGGAGGTTTGGAGTCAGTTAACATTATAAAGTTTGAGAGATTTCTCACTGAATGTTGGAAAGGAACTGCCAGATGATGTTACCAAGAAATTGCCTACATCACTCTAAACACAATTAATCCAAAGGTAATACTGCTCAGCTGCCAGGCTTGCAACAGTTGGGGTTTTCCAAAAGGAAAAATATTTTTATTAATGACTCTAATGTGGCTTCTTGGTCTTACTCATGTTTTCTCTGATCTTATCACAAAGTTCAAGAGAAGCCACTCAGAGATAAAAATGTTGCAAGCTGATGAAGAAGTTTCAGTAAGGCAAAAAAGAGAGGCAAAATATCTGCAGAAATGTGACCTGAAAACTATGCTAAAACTGTGATAAGTTGCATCTGCATCCCACACATGCAAATAAAACCACACTAGACTAGAGGAGAAGAAAAATACTGATGGTCCTGACCCTAAACATCAAGCACTAAAAACTTAGACCGAGGGACTATCATGAATGTGTCGATACCTCCCGGTCAGATGCTGATAACTGTGCCAAGTATCAAAAGCTTGCCAATGCTGTTCTTAATAAGCCTCAGGAGATATGCAGAATATAATGGTTTTAAAGTAATACAGTCTTAATCATAAATCATGTCACATTTATATTTTGTTTGTTTGTTCATGTCAATATGAAGGCGACAATTTGAAAAATTATTTTTCAGTGAGAGAATGAAACCAAGACATAAATGTTAATATTACATTTTCCTTCTGCAAAAAAACAATTGAAAAAATAAGGCAATTTTGTGATTAGGACTGGGGTTCAAATTTGAGTCGAGCCCCAGTCTCAGACAGATATGTCCTCTTCTGGCCTTGAACAGGTTACATACCAGTCCCTCCATACAAAACACCTAACCCATACCCATATGTTAAAAACCAGTATCAGTGGTCATGAGATATGGATGATGGAAGGCACACATATACCCAGCTGGGCTGAAAGCAAGTCTCTGAGGTATTTGCATGTACTGACAAACATACCATGTAACTGAAAAACACAGCAGAGAAAAAACAACTGAAACAGCAAGGTTTCCGTGCTCAGGTACCCACAGGGTATTCTCTTCTTCGCTCAGTGTCATAACCCACAGCTCCACTCAGCTACCAGCTTCTGTCTGTGGGGTTTCAAACATCATAGACTCAAACATTTAGCTTATTAAGGAGAAATGAAGAAGCAGCAGCTCTGCATATGTACATTTGTTTAAGATTATTTTGAAATTCCGCATTCACCCAGGGTCATAATCATTACTTTCAGCTGCAGTTGCTGCGTAAGTAAAACTGCAATTTTAATTTATTCCAGAAGGCTCTGACAGAGTGGCAAAACACAGTGGCTTGTTCACGAAGAAAAAGCACTGATGATACATATAACAGATGTGCTGCAAAACAATGACAACACAGTCTGGTGTTATATTAATACAAATAACCCTTTTTTAATACGACTCAGTTTGCTACACTCATTATTGTAGAGGTTCTGCAGTCGTGAATGCAGTGAAATGCAGACAGACGTGTAAACAGATGCAGTGATGATGTATGTTTGCCGTCATTAGTTTAACACAGGCAACTGACCTAGTCAAATAGCACTTAATGTTACATAAAGTTTGCAGAGTGGTTTCTGAGTGTACTGTTAGATGCCAGTTTGACCGTAACAGTATTTTACTACAAATAAGTACAGATGCACCTCAAGAGTCTACTTGAAAAACTACTCTTATAAATAGGCCCAACTCTACAATCAAACTTCTGATCTTATAAATGGGAATGATACTGTGTATTTTAAATTAGCAATTAACTAAGCTATCATCCATAAAACAGCTGTTAGGAAAACGCATTGAGACTGACATCAGCTGAGGTCCAGTAAATTGTTATCCAATTGAAAGGATAAAATAAATGAAAAAGTTTTGCAATATATTAATTTAATTCAATGTGTAATCTTCAACAAAACAAAGCTTCATAAAAAATTATGTACAATAGGCCACCTTATTCACTCTCCTTCACCAGAGAGCAGAAACTCTTTTATGAAGAGGCAGTAATATTCTTTTCCCTTCTAAGTAAACCTGAAAAAAAGTGAGAAAGAATGCTGCAAAGATGATGTCAACGTAATAGAAAATTGTTTCAAATACATTGCCAAAGTTTGTTCCCGCCTACCCACACACAGAGAGTATCTATAATTGGACTAAAAACTTAGCTATTACCAAAAACTGCAAGACCAATCAAGTAACAGTAATTTGCTCCAGAGTTGCTACAAGTAGCAAGAAGCTTCATGAAGCAGTCCATATATTCCCACACTCATGTTGCTCCCCCTTATCCAGGTTGGATTTATCTAACTTGAAATCACATCTAGCCAGGGAACCAATTCTGATGATGACTGTGAGTGTCCCACAGTCCATGCCTGTGAGCCTTCTCCAGAAATGCACTGGAGAATAAGCTCCTCACCAGAACACTGAAGCTGATGATGCACACCGATTTAAAGCAGCTAAACCTCTGTCTTTGTTTTACTTTTAATCTTCAGCTGCACCCACATGCTATGGCTCTGTGTGAATAAATATGCAGGGCACAATAGCAATGGGACAAGAATTGCATATTAGGTGACAGCAGGTAGCGCCACAGTCTCTTGCAGAGATCTGCTCCCACATTCATCACAATCCACGAACTAAGTGCAATCGCAAAGAAAATCTGGCTAGTCCTCACAACCAACAGCAGACTCAAACCTGTAAGGCAGGAGGCTGTGATAGCATCCTCATTCGTTACTCAACAAGAAAGGGGGGACATTCAACCTCGTGCTGAGGTATTCAAGCTTTAAAATCCTTACCAGCCTTGGTTCACAGGCATTAGAAGCTGGTAACTCAGCTTCTAATGAACCAAATCATAACTTCAACTACAAAGAAAACAAATTACTAGTTCACATTATACAGATGCTGCCACTGTTTTCATGTGGTTAAAAACAAACAGGATAGTAAGAAATTGCAAAGCAACTTTTTTCAACACAGGCAGCAAAATGCAGTACTGAATGAGTGCTGGTTGATGAGCGTGCCAATATCTCTGTAAAGGAATGTTTTTAGGAGAAAGGAGAACTTGCATATAGGGAAAACTTTACTGCGCACACACTACATATTTTGTAGTTACAGGCATTTCCAACATCACCAAGGTTATGTTTGGGGGAATTCCAGGGAGAGGTAAAGATGAGGAGAAAACTAGCAAGAAAGCTAGCAATCATCTGTGGAGGCATTTTTAACAACAAACCAATTATCTGTATGCTCGTCATAAATTCTCACCATGCTTTTGAGGCCCAACATCACAACATTGGCCATCTCCAGATGGAAAGGTAAAGGAAGACATGGGGAGACAAAAAAGGATCAAGATAGTGAGGCTAATAAAGCAATCAATATTTCACTCTTATTAGCAAATATATACTTATTACTTCTTATACTTCTGGTTTGAAACAGCACATTCTAATCACTGCATCCAAAGAGGGTGGCCCTGAAGAGAGTGGCATTTTCAGAATCAAGCTACATCTAAAATGACCCTGTGAGATGACAGAGAATTCTTTTGCAAAGTAAAGATTAAATTCACAAGGGTTCTGTTCCAGAACTCACCAAAAATTAATGGATTCTTTACATTACTTTACACAGCTTTTACATCCTAAATTATTATCTAGTCCATAAGGGATGCAATCTTTTACTCTACTGAGCCCACAGTAAAGGAATGCTACCCTTTAACAGTCTGATTTACTCTATCGGAGCATCAGGCGTAACAGATTGTTCTATCATCATCCTTCTTCGCCATTCCAGCCTAGCCAAATTCAAAGTTCGAATGTTCCTATTTTTTTTTTTCCTACTCTGTCAGGAGTACATTAGAGAGTTGGCACAGGAGATGCAAGGAGTTGCTTCTACATCCTGTTTGATGCCCAGTGATAGTTGCCTTGCAAAGTCTCTCTTCTCTGCTCCAGCCACATTGAAAGCCTTAGAAAGCTCCTATTGCTGACTACTAGGCACAAATATTTTAATTAAAAAATAATTTTGAAAAGGTTTCTGCACCTTCATTCAGGGCTCTGTTTTGGAAATTGCCCAAGCTCCTATTTTGACCTGGAAAAAGACATGGCCAACCAAATATCCACATCATAACTCAGCATAATAAAATATCCAACCACTAACTTCCCAAAAGAGAACTCTTAGATACGGAATACTTCTGAATAAATAGTATTTGTTACGTTGAGTAAGTCCAGGTAAGTCTTTTCTACACACATCCTCATAAATATGGTTCTGAACCAAATCATAACCAAACTATCAAGTTGTTTTGGTTTTTTTTGGTTTTTTTTTTTTTTTTAATATTTTTCACAATATTAGCACCTGTGATTCCTTACAACATTAAACACAGAATATGTTCGGTATTATAAAATGATTTAAATTCAATAGATAAATAGATTTACAAATTGCTTGTCAGTAAGTTCAGTCTTCAGCAAATCACTTCAATGCACATGTAACTTCCAGCTTATGCTTTATATGTGTTGGTTTCAAAGCAACTCGAGTTTGATTCCTACACCGCTAAAATGAATGGAAATATTTTTGGTGATCTGAATGAGATCAGGATCAAAATCTCATTTAATTTTACAGATATGTTTAAATGCTTAGTTGGATCAAGACCTAAGACATTTTATGAACCATCAAAAAAAATATGGAGAAACCAGCCACATTTTATGGTTTTTATTTTAAACTTTTACTGATTTTGTTATTACTAAACATTCACGTCCCCTTCAAAGAGTCACCTTTAAAATACCACTGCAGGCTGAGATAAAATAGACAAATGTTAGCTCTGTAAACATCATGTGAAAAAACTAAAAGAATCTGACACATTAAGGCTCCAATTCAGTAAAATACATAAGCTCATGCCAAGCACATGAGTAGCCACAGAAGTTCTCTGGGATAGGTGATGTAATACAACTTAATAAAGTGCTTAAATTCAGTACCAAACTGGAACTTTAAACAGGTTGTTTCTTTTTTACTTCTCTGCATGGCAACATTAATTTTTAAACTTATTTCTGTTCAAAATTTTTTTGCCCCTGCTAGTGTTCATACCGAGTAAATCCAGATTAATTCCCTAAGAATCCTATTAACAGGGTTTTCTTACATGAGTGAGAAAAAAATTAAACCAAACAAAAAATTCCCTTCCTTGCAGCTACGGAAATAATGCTGGAACCAAACTTGAATGTTTCAACACTGCTTTGGGTAGGAGAAGCCCAGGTCTGGTGTCATTAGTCATGGAGATGACATGTCACTTTTAAATCCATTACAGCCTTGACCTAAATCTATGGTGATCAATAGCAAGAGTTGACTGATTTCATTGGATTCTGGATGAGAACACTGTCTGTGACCAGATATTACAGAGTATCTGCTTCATTGCTAGGGATCTCTATGGAGAAGATCTTCTTTCTTCACTCATGTAAGAAGCCAACACCGAGTTAGTTAAGATGCCCTTCCAGCTATTATCAGTTTCTGTACAAAGAAATTTATATATTATCTCCTCCTCCTTTTTCTTTTTTTTTTTTTTTGGTGTTTTTTGAACTGATTCTTCTAGCTTATCTCTCATCATCAAACAAAATTAAACTTTGCATTCCGGGACAACCAATTCCTAATACAGCTTTGCTGATTTAAAAATGCTAGTTAAATGAAATTTCACAGCTTATTATATTCAAAGCTATTTTGAAACTGAATTTCTAGAGGGCATTAAAATGCATTATTTTGCCAGTGTTTACATGATTTATTTTCCCCAAAAAACTTTATTTAATCTTAGAAAAGTAGAATACAATACAGTGGTACAAACAAATGATCATTTATATGCAATTGAGCAAAAAATGTACAAAGATTTCAGACATGTCATAAAAATACAGAAAAAAATAATTTAAAATAAAACCAAGATAAAATATAGAGGACATGCAATGAAGAGAAAATAAAATATCAGTTTGATGGTCTTATGTTTCCTTTCACTTTCAAAAGGAATCATCCTGGGGGAAATCAAATTGTCAGATAAAAAGATAACACCACAAAGGAGACAAGGTAGATGAAGGGACAAAGAAAAAGACAAGGAAAGTGAAAATAATGGTGAAAGCATAAGACTCTTTAATAATCAAAAACAACACTGCTGACACCGTGCTGAAAGTATGGAAGCCTCAATTGCCATGGAATAATATCTGACTGGAGAGCAGAAGTGAGATGAACACAGTGCAAACCACAATTCTTAGCAGTGACAAATTATGATCCATTGGACTCACATCTGCTAGTTCATATTTCCACTTCTAATGGTACACTGAGCTTCATAGTCTTCTAATACCAGAGGAGAGTCCTAGTGAGTTACTTGCATGACTGCTAAAGGTGGAAATATGGATTTTTGAGGTAGGCTGTAATTTGCATACCATCAAACACGAAAAACAGAGAATTTAAGGCAAATCGTACAAGGCTGCCCTGGCCAGAGATATAGGTTTTCTCTCTTTTGTCCTGCATACTGCCAAGATATTTGTGATAATTTTTAGAGAAATTTTGCTGCCTCCCACTATGCAATAGAGCTAGAGAGTATTGCAGAGTCTAGACTTTTTTTGAGACTCAGTAACATTTAAAATAGTAAGCTGAAAGTAGCAGGAAACTGTAACGTTAACTTGCTGTTACCAGTACACAAGTCTGTTCCCACCCTGGACAGCACATGAATTGCTGCCCCCTTTTAATCTTTTAAAGATACAAAGTGAGAACAGAAAAGTGAAATGAGTTGAATAAAAGGACTTTGCAGAAGTGTAAGAAAGTTAAGAAATCACAATGTAAGATGTGAAGATTATGGCTGTTAATGAATTATAAATTTGACACCAGTTAGGAAGCAATGATTAGTTACAACTCAAAAGGTGGAAAATTATGCTACTCCTTAACCAGAAAAACCCCAAAACCTTCATGCACTACAAAATCACAGACACACTGGATAAAATTTCTGAAACACTCACATTGTAGGAGTAGCACAGCCGGTTTGGAGAAAACACATTTCTGATTTATAATGTATATTATCTGAGGTAATAAAGAATCAAACCACGAATTTCATGAAATCATTCTAACATTGTCTTTCAAGACCTATATTAACAATAATTGAATCAATATCACCTTTTATGGAAGTTGCAACAAGTATCTGTTTCCAGCAAAAACCCCATCCTGTGTAAATGAACAATTTTCTTTGATGTGTGGGATGCCTGTTAATTTGTTTCTAGTGAATACGCCTTGTGCAGTGAAAAATACAGGGATTCAACTTTCTTTCCATGAATAATATGATATTTTTTCTTTGCTTCTAAGTTTTCATTGTTTTGCGGTATAGTATGTGGATGAACCAGAAGTGCTTTCTTAATAGCTCTGAAGAGATCTCAGAAGTAATAATGGGAGCTGTACATCACAGTAAGACACAACCAATAAAGCACAGAGGGTGCTGGTGAGTCCACTGTAGTAACCAGCCACACTTGATCATAATGATGATGAAGATTTGAAAACTGCCTTTCGGTGTGTCAAATGGAATAAAACAGATCAACCACCCGAGCAAAGTCCTTAGTAGTTAGTTAAAAGTAGTTAGTCAGTAGTAGTTAAATGATCCAAATTGTATTATAACTTGCTGTTATCTTGAAATAAATGAATAGGACTAATACCAAAAGAGATAGAAATACATAGATAATTATTGAAAGCTTGACATTTCTACAGTACCAATATGGTTTCAATAACTTTATCTGACTGCTCAGTTATTTATAATGGATATAGAGTGACTGAACAGAGATTCCAGAATAAATATTAATTTTCATCTTTTATTTTACAACTCCCCAAATTTCTGAAGCTTATCAAAGCCAAAAGATCAGGTGTCAGTATTGCAGGCTGAGTAGCAGCTGTGTAAATTTAAGATTTTAACACACAGAGATAGACATATGAACTGACTAAACATGAATGTGGGTATCGGATGGCTGAGTAATAATAATTAGGAGAGGATGATTATAAATTCTAGTAAATCTGATTTCAAAAAGATGACCCAATGTAATTTTTTTCCAAATTAGAAAATAATTAGGGTATTTAAGCATTACTAGACACCATCCAACTTTAAGAGATTACAAACTTCAGCCCTAGTAGAATATTAAGGCATGGTGTTGCAGCTATACATTTTTCCTGATGCTGGAGCTAATCTTTCTTCCGTTAATCTGATTTGGTAAGGATTAAATGAAGAATTAAAAGATTTTTACAGCAGAACTCATTAGAAGCATTTTTACAAATCTGCTTCAAATAGAATAACAGTATCTTGCATAAACACCCTGGAAAAAAAAAAAATAAATCAACCCAGCCTTCACTCTTCTAGCAAGAAATTTAGCTATTCCTTGCATGACAGAATTGTGAACCAATGGCAACTATGGTTTTGGGAAAGTAAAAGAAGTCAAAGAAGTCCATCTTTCCTGGAGGTTTATCTTAAGGAATTGACTTAATGAGTAGAAACAATATTATTTTATTAATTGGGTGGGACTTATCTTCTTCATATGAAAACACTGTAAAAACAAAATGTGCCAATTGGAAGTAGTCTCCATCTGGCATAACTCTTCCTATAAAGTCTCTAGAAATACAGATTAGATTAATATCAAAGTCCAACGTAGGCTGACAGGTTTCAAAAGATAGGCTTCCCAGTCCTCCCTGTTACATAGTTAACACTATATTTTCCACACTCATTGTAATTAAGAGCTGTGACTTATACCACACAGATATCTGAGTCCTTGAACACCTCAATGTGTTGGCTCAGACTAACCTTCACAAAAGCGAAAGGCATACAAAGTGGAAGAGGAAAAGACAAAGAACTGGCAAATATCAACTCCTTAATGTCAGCTGAAAACATCTCCAATGCTAATGAAGGCTGTGCACAATCTTGCAGCCACAGACTTCATAGACCCTTGACATAAAAAATTATAGTCTCTAAAGAAAAATCCTTTCTCTCTCTCCAGCGAGCTGCTGGCCACCCAACCTTTCATAAATCTACCAGAGCAGTTGTGCATCCATCTCCCCAAGTTCTCTGTGTTTTTTGAGCTGACACTTGTTGGCATAGAGCCTGCTGAGTGGGTCAAGCCAGAGAGAGAATGTTGCAGAAGGTCTCTGCAAGTTATGACAACTCCTCATTCAATCCTGAATCCACTTTAATTTTCTACAACGAATTTATAGAGTTCGTAACAAAGTAAGGGGCAGAGAAGCCAAACACTGCCTCTAGGACCTTACAGGCTGGAGCATCAGATGCAGTTAAGAGGCAGATTTTCATGTTCTGTATATGCTATGCATATGCAGCTCTGTTGTTATAAGTGTTGCTGTAAAAATGCTGGATAATATACAGTGACAGAAATTTGATATGACAAATGTACTCCTCCCAGAGATCAAATCCTCTTTTTGATTTTGGTCCCCTAAGCAATGTTCAGCCACTGTTCCTGACTCTAGCAGAGGGGTTCCCAGGACTCAATGCTCCCCTGGATCCTGTCCTTTCCAAAGTTTTGAAACCTGGTTCTCCTAAATACATTGAAAATCTTCTACCAATCAACACCACCTCATCTGAAACTTGGTTTCCTGTCTCAATTACAGTAGCCATCAGCAATCCCACTTCTTTCCCTCCTCACTAGTAGTACATAAATATCTCTGCCCGCTAATCTACCAAGAAATATCTGCCACAATCGTTTGTTAATTTAGCTGAGGGGATATTGTGGTCACTATGACAGGAGTGCCCTGCTCCCAGCACCCCCTGCTGTGTGCCACAGAATCACAGAATCTCTTGGGGCAGGCAGATATTAGACATGGGTGAGCGGGTCACATACTTGCTTCTGTTTTACAAGGGTCCTGGCCACCCAAGAGAGGAATGAGACCTGCCTTGGCCAGGACCTCCAGCCCAGGACACTACCAGCCTTGGGTATGTGCTTGGAGCTCAGGGTACAGCTAATGTGTTACATGACTCAATCTGCAGGGGCTCCAGGTGGAAACGAAACTCAGATTGTACTAACAATATGGCTATGCCATGGTACAGCTGAGGATCCCCAAAGTTCCTGCCTGCCCATGGCACTGGGTTGCAGTCTCCTCTCCCTCCAGCAGCTCTGACCTGATCCAGGGGTGCTACTAGCCAACTGCCTTTCATTGCAACCAGCTGTTCTATTCACAAACCTCTCAATAAGTTCCATCCCACCTGCCCCCGATGCACTTCTTATGCTTTCCTCCTGGCCAGCTCAGCCTGTGAGCCCTCATCCCTGTGCACACTCCTCGGGAACATGCACTTTCACATTCAACTTTAACATGTACTTGTGCCAGGGCTCCCACAGACTGTTCCCACTCTCGCCACAGCACCCACACACCTGACCTTTGCTGAGACGGTCCCTGTGACTGAATTTAATTTGCCTCCCGTAACTCAAACTGGCTGCACACTAAGGGCAGACCCAGCCCCCCACACCGGTGGTCTTCCCAAGTATGGCTTTACCATATGGGTAATTTTGGTAGACCTTAAAAATCGAAACTTAAAGGTATTCTATTGTTCATCACAGAAACCACAAAAGAGGATGTACAGACCCATCGTAATTGAGAATGTACTGGAAGGAAAGGGGAGAAGGTGGAGAAAGATGAAAAGGGAAGAAAAGGCGGGGATCTGTAATAATCCTTCTTACAGACAGAAGAAGATAAATGAAGGGGATGAGCAAAAAGAAAATATTTAAAGTCACCAAGAAGAATAATAAGTATTTCAAACTCCCTGCAATAAAAAAATATGAATTATTTCACTTTACCTATATGAAACTGCCTTTGGGGCATATCCTCATCTCACTCTACAGAGATGCATAAAGACGAGTCCCTGAGGGTAGAGAGGGAACATGCTGCAAAGCAGGGCAAGATGAACGCTGGTGCCCATGCAGCATGAGGACACTTCAAACAACATCTCTGCCCCTTGCCCTGCCAGGCTTTCACAGCAGGCAGTGAACTGTCTAGTGCTAGGGTTTAGCCCTTAGCAATGCCAGTGGAGGGGGGGGTCTGGGGGTTACACTACAGCAGGAGTGACTTCTACAAGGCAGCAGACAAACTGCTACAGTATTTAACCAAAGAGCAATAAAATATGCATGTCTCTTCATATGAAAGCTTTTTATAAGCAAGAGTACCTACTCGGACTCTCTGTGTGCCTGCTTTTGGAGTGCTCCATTGTGCAAAGTGGAGACATGCTTCCTTTTACCAAAATTTCCCTTTTGCTGTTATACATTGTGGAGCCACAGGCACGTGACTTTGCAGCTTGGTCCCACAAACATGATACAGATGTTTATCACCAAGCACTTGATGGATGAATTCAAATGGGAGAAGCAAGAACTCAGAAGAGTGGAATCTTACTGATAAATATTTCATAACATTAGAGACTGCAACATATATTTTCAGACCCCCTTTGCCAGAATTGCTTACAGGTGATAGGTATGTCAATTAGTGTAGTACTCCTAGCAACCCAGGAAAAATAGATTGGAATTGATGGACTAGGTACTGTTTTCCAGCTGTAATGCAGCTCACTGTTATTATTCGCTTGTAAAAAACATCTGTTCCAGGATGAAAGCACCTACAAATGCCTTGGTATCTCCAAAATTACAAGAGGTTAGTTTGTTAAACATTTAATCTATGTAAACAAACACAGGCTTCATGCAAGACAGATCTGAGTGTGGACTGATTATTCTATCATAGCACTGCTAACTATTACTCACTGCTGTGCATCAAAACTTCAAAACCAAGAAGTTCTCAGATATATTTTCCTAGATAAAATATTTCAAATGAAGATTGATTTACTCAGAGGCTCCTACTTTTAAAATAAAACTGATTTCAAAATAAAGGAAGCATTTAAACAGTGTCACGGCAATATGGCTTATTCAATTATTAACTAGCTGATTTATTTTTAATTGCTCGTGTACCTCTTCAAACTCAGCTTAGGTCAGCCATGAAGGAAAACAGCTACCTGCTGGCTGGCAGCTGCCAGATCAGAGAAAACATTACCGTGGAAGGCACAACTGGGTGCCCACGACTGGCCTCCTCATCACTCACAGCAGAGAGGCTGAGGGCATGTTTCTGAACTACTCTCTTACCCCTAGAGGTGGTCTCTCCAGGTCAGGATTGAGGCACATTGGTGGGGCAATGTGGGGAAGTTTGCACTGCTGCTGCCCATGCTGTATCTGCTCTATAAATAAATAGAGGACTTTAGTCTCCAGGGCCGTCAGTTTGGCACCTTCCATGTGGACAAAAGACATGGTTTGGTTTTTTAATCTGTTTAGAAACAACCACCCAAAAAGTTATATGCAAAGCTTAGTATGGCGAATCAAAATAAATCAAATTTATTGCATGAGAGCACCTAAAATCCCACAACTTCCACTTGCTCTTTCTTTGTGTTTTCTACTTTTAATTGTGATAAGAATAAAAGTTATGGACCTCTTTCGGTGTTTCTTGATGACAACGGTTGCTGTTCCACCACAACTCCAATGCTGCCACCAAGCATGCAAGAAGAAGGCCTATTGCTAAAATGCAGAAAACGCCTGCAAAACTGTGAAGCTTGAGTGCCTTCCCATCTGTCTGTGCATTGGCATGGCTATTCAGGTCACAACGTCCCATCCGTGGCCACCATTTCTGTTTAAGAACATCCAAATCTCCGCTTTCTTGCAACTCTAAGATCCTGCAGAAATTTCAAAACACAGGTGTTATTTTCAAAGATAATTTGTCACAGGTTTTTTTCTGGTCTTTTCCGTATGTCACGTAACTCTTAAATCTGCTGCCCCACAATTGAAAACACCCTACCATCACCAGCACCATGTAGCATTCTCCATCTGGAACTGTTACAGCAGAATTTCTTTCTACTCACAGCAAGAGGTAAACTCCATCAGGTAACTTTAGAAAAAGAAGACTGTCAAAAATTCCACTGCAATGCAAGAAGCATTTCCAAGGGAAATCACCATATTCCAGTTAGTCATGGCTGGTCTGGCTACATTCAGCTGCAACAGCTGGTCCCACTAGCGAAATGCTCAACCCACTCCACTGCTGCTCTCCCACAAGAATTTTAAAATCATGCGAGACTAAACATGCTAGTATTTGTGCACCCCTTAACAGAAATCTGTTTAAGCAGTGACCAACTCATTTATTCCAGCAAATGTAGTTTATGCAAAAGGATTTTACTTCAATGCTGTTACTTCATGCCTGACTTACTGTGTTAACAGTCGCTAATTAATCATTGTTTTGCCTCTTGTGTAGTGTCCCTTCTCTCCCTGAATGATTCATTTTGGATTTGGTTAGATAACTGCTTTAGCTGTTTACTAACAATCTTTTCTCTTGAGGCAGCTTTGTCTCTGGTTATGCAGCTGGAGTTTTACCCCTTTTTTTAAAGAAGGCTCGAGACAAGGAAATCTGGCTTCAGCTCTCTGTCTGGAGCAGAGCACCCGCTCACCTTCTGCTAAGGCCACACAAGTCGCCACAACTGCATGTCTTCACTTCAGTGTACACACTCGCATGAAAAAGACATTCTTAGCTGGTAGATCAGAGATCACTACGTGGCATAGTTTTATAGCCTCACAGTCTTGGTAACTCCTTGCAATACTTGGCAATTCCTGTTTTCCTGTAACATTGTAAGGCTTTGACCTGTCTCTCCATCCTAAAGAACAAACTGGGGTGTTTTTACTTGTTTACTGTAGGAAACAACACATTGCTTCATAGCCTGAAAAACATAGCATGGATCAAAGATCTCTCTGCACTCATAAAAGTTCATAAAAAGTTTTGAGGACATCAGTTCTTTTTCTGCAAGAGGCAGTGCTGCCTGGAGGTGTGAGGCCACATGGCCTCCGGTTCCCTCCTCCCTAAGCAGATGCACATGGAGTAGACGCAGCAGCTTTGTTCAAGCCTGAACTCCTAACCTCTCTGTTGTCACCTACTCACTGTCATTTATTCAATAATGGCCAAAATTAATGAGAACCACATAGGTAATGCCTTGCTGGTTGTAGAAAGGAATCCTATAAAACAAGCTTTGCTTCAGTTTACCTCTGAGAGAAAAGATCTCTGTAGGGGCTTCCATGCTGGAGTGCTATCCCGTATCCTTTGCTGCTGATGCTGTTTCCAATGACTGTCACAGAGCATTCATCATCCGTCAGTGCAGCATATTCCACCACCGTCACATCCCACAGGAAAGCATAGTTTCCTTTCTTTGCCTGCAAATACACCGTGAACACAACAAAATCTAAATGAAACTACATTTCTAATCAGGACAAAACCCAAGCAAGCAAACAAACCCTGAGCTTGTAATTATTCCATGGTAGTATTGCATTAGGTCACAGTTCGTCTGTAGACCTCCAACATCTTAGTACATGCTTAACACTCTTCTCTCCCACCAGGTACCTCATCTACTTCAAACCTTGCTAAAATGTCTTCCATTTTTTAATAGGAATACATAGGACAACACTATAAGTGAAAACAAGGCTTGCATAACAGGTAATTAATTACAAATGAAAGCTATTGCCTTAGTTGATGAAATCTGATGTATGTTTTGTAGTAGATATGCATTAGCAAGAGTGTGACTGGTTCCATACATGCATATAACTAGATGGATACAGTATGAGCACTAGGTGGTGCTTCCCAGTCATCACAGTTACCAAAGTGGTAACTTTACAGCTTTCCTCATATAAGCGTGTAAATAAGCAAAGCCCTTTCCAGAACTATGATAATCCTGTAACAAAAGCCATGCTCTGAGTATAAACAGTTCCCTCTTTTGTTTCACAGGTAAGAAGAGTCATCAGCGTCCCCTATTATCTCAGATTTGGGACAAGTTTTGTTTTATTTTATCACACACTCACGCAAATATCCTTAAATGTCAGCATTGATTGGGATTCAAACCAATGTCTGCACACAGTGCTATGATGAATGTAAATCATCTTACCTAACATAAGGTGTAAGAAACATCTCTGGATAGGGATTCATTTTATTTGGTTAAAGTATTCATTGGTTTCCTAATATATTTTAGTAGTATGTTTTTAAGATTCTAGTGAACATACAGAGCACAATGGAAAAGATGAGTGGAACATATACTGCGAATAAATGAGTAGTTGTTGAATGTAGACTTACAAGGCTTTGGGGTTTTTTCTTGGTTTTGTTTTGTTTTAAATTTGGGGTTATTTCTGATCTTTCTTTACGTCAGAAAAAAAGCCAGGCAGGGAGCTGAAGTCCTGCGTATATTTCTTTATGGGAACTACATCACCAAGCTCCCCTAGCAAACAGCTGCAAGCTCTGACATGGAATTAGCTTATCCTTTCACCTATTTTCCATTTTTGCTTAAGCTCAGTTTTGAATTCACCTGTAAGCCTGTAAGACTCCCTTAGTTATTTTATTATACTGCATTCCTCAGTTGAGCAATTAAGCTAATTTTACTTCACTGTGCTTTGATATAAACCATAGCTTTCTGAAGTCCCTGACAATTGTTTAAACATGACAATAAATAAACAGGTGAGTTATCCTCTACTGGGGTATCCAGGGAAACAAAGATTAAAAGTATGTTGTTTGAATTTTCTGTAAGCTACTTGCCACAGTCCACCTCTTCCCCCACTCCCTTCCCTTTTATCTGCATCAAGGCAATCAAAGCTCCCAAAATTCATTTGTTTCTGAGTTAAACCAGAGTAAAAATGTGATATCTTAAATGAGCCTGTACTGACTGCTTTGAAAATAATTTTTTGTTAAGGGTATGCCACCATTATGGATTTTTCCCCAGTTTCTCCTTTGCCCCCTCACTGTTCAGTTCAGTGTGACAGAAATTAACACATATAGCCTCAGACTACTATTATTATATTAGTACAAAATATCATTAAAATCAATATTACAGTATGGGCCTTACAGGAGTTATTCAAATAGGAGCCATATTACTCTGCTGTTAAAATCATACATTGATTTAGGTGACACAATTTCCTAATCTAGCACATTCGTCAAAACATCTCTCAATTAAATGTCACTGCATGAAATCAGACTAGAGCAAGACTTCCACATCCGCATTGTAATACTATCCCTGGCTGTCCACCTAAAGTGGTAAAGGAGGAAAGAACAATTCACTCTTTACTATATGTGACAGACCAAAAAGGCTTCATAAGCTATCAACACAAAGATGCGCAAAAAATTAAGCATGGCAAGGGAGTGATTCATCAAGGCATCTAGCCTATATTCAGCCAGCAACCTACGTTCCTGGAAGCCTAAAATGTGCTTTTCAAAGGTATTTTCTGAAAGACCAAATACCCATAACTAAGTGGGTTTTTAGCAGAAAATCTCTACATCCTGCCCTCTGTTTTTCCTGTGATGGGCTGTAATGATTCACGTTTTATGCTTTCACACCAGTAACGGTGTTGATGGGGCTCCTACCTGGTTAGGGACAACTGGCAATAGGCATCAGTTCCAATGGTGTTCCTGGCAGGGAAGGGCTATCATAAGCCCTATTTTAGCACATCTCAGGCAAGTTGTGTTCTATGGTAAATCATACACAGACTTTTGCTTCCTATGATAGAAAACTGTCCAAGTTCAAGCGCATTAAAAACATGTACTCACAGGAGCAAAGACAACAGTATTTATTAATGTACACAGAATTATGCAAAATCTACGTTATTGCAGAACAAAGACTTGCCTGATGGATGTACAGAAAGAGAAGATCCAGAAAAGATATGGCCTAAATCACCATGCCAAAAACATGCTTTGCATTTTTCTGGTTGTTTTTGCACTATGCTTGTTTGTTTTAAATAGCTGTATATTTTAGTAGTTTCAGAATTGTTTTGTAAATCATCCTTTCAAATTTACAATTTAAAAAATAACACTGATGGCATGTCATATATTCCTTATCTTTTTCTTAGTAATACGTGAGGAACACAGTCTTCCTCAAATATTCAATATCAATTATAAGGCAACGCCTAGAGCAAAATCACATTATTGATTCTACTCTTCAAGCCTCAGTTTCCTCGATGTTATATTTTTTTAAAAAATAAGGTTTATAAGCTGACTTCTAATGTCAGACAGCCAATCTTTTGACAAGGTCTAACTTCTCTTGCATCTGCAATGCTGTTATCTTAAGTTATGTCATACAGCTATAAGTAGTCAATAAATAAAGTCTACCAGGTCTCTTCATAACAATTTTATATTTTTTATGTCATTCTATCCAATGCCATCACATCTGGATAGCATTATTTCTCTGGCAGTCTGCTCATTTTAGCATACACAGGAAGCTGAGTTTTAAACTCTTAGCTATTCATGCTTCTCAGCTCCCAGAAATGTAGACTATTTCCCCCCTCTGATTGCTAAAACTAGAATCTCCAAAGATCCCTTTTTTCTAAGGGAAGATTTGTCTCTTCCAAAACTTCTACTGGTGTAATTTTCTTCTCTGAAGAGCAGAGACCTCATTCCGTTAGTGAGTTCACTGCATGGAAAACTTCCATATGACCAAATGTTTAGCTGCTGTCTAAATTCAGCATGCTTCCCATCCCTGATAATATCTGTTGTGACAGCTAAGCAGTATCATTTGTTCAGTTTAAAGAAAAGCTGACAAACCTTGAAAAATGTATGTACAAAATGCACCACTACAAACATACCTGTGTTTGCGATATGTTTACTTTTTATATATCTTCGCTAGGCAAGTAGTAAAAGCCACGTAAATAAAATCAAATCACACTTATTTTCAACTAAAAATCAAACCCAAACTTTTAAAAAGTAGTTTACACTTCTCATTTTTGCCATGTGAAAGAATATGTGCATGCACATGTACGTGCCCCTCAAGAGGGGTATTGGAGGTAGAAAGAACTACAGGAAACACCTGGCACTAACCCAGGGGATGTAGAAGCAGGAAACATATCAAAGCTCCCTAGTTGCATAGGACACAGATGTACCTAACCACGCAACCCAGTCCTGATCACAATGCAGCAAAGATGCATATCCTCAGGCTCTTGCATTCACAGCTCAGCCATCTAAAGCCTGCACTGTACATTTTCAGAGCCCAAAAGAGAATAAAAGTCTTCTAGTGATCAGACATCATTGCAAAAATAATATAGAGAGAGATGGTAAAAGGGAATGTCACAAATACCAGTTGAGAATAGGTAAGATAGCTTGAATAAAAAATTACTGATACGAAACATAGAATAATAAGCTAGAATTTATACTTTAGACTTTTAATTGGCTTTCATATTTTTCACCTTTGCTATGGCTTTATTGTGACTCTCAGCATGCAGGCATATTGCAGAACAAAACAAATATAGTTCTGTTAAATTTTCAAAAACCTCTTTAATAGACATTCAGCAAAAGAAGCACTCATTTATTCCATCCAGGTGGAACTGTTATGGTGGTTTACACCAAAGACACTAGATTTATCTTTGGTTAAAGAGTTTTAAGAAAAGAGATTTAAGAACAAAAGAATCCCCTAGGAAAAAGTTTTATCAAAAATATTTCTTCTTCACAATCATAAAAAATTAATAGGCCAGGGAAGATTGCCTTCTAGATATAAGAGGGACCACAAAGAGAACAGTAATGCTTCAGAAAAGCAGTAAGCAACCTCATTACGTCACTCTTCAACATGGAGGGAAATGGAAGAATATTGTTCAAAGGTTCCTGGCTCACTGACTGTAAAACAATGGCTTTCCAAAAAAGTATGGTAAGAAATAATAATAGTGTGAAAAAGATGAATTGCAGATTAACCACTGGTATGTCTGTGAATTTTCTGAAACTTATGAAGAAGCTACCATATTAAAGACAAAAGTGCAAGCATAATGCAACATTCACCACTAATTTACTGCCAGAATGGAGCATCACTGTAGCTGATCCCATTATATGCCTGATACCACAGAAATTTCAAAAAGTGACCTTTACATTGGCATTAGTGGGATAGTTCCAAACCACGCCTGGATAACATTATTATCTATAAAAAAGAGCTTTAAGAGAAGCAACAGAGTTCTAATAAAAAGAAAACATGCCATTTAATCCTCTTCAAATGATTTAAAAATTAATATAATTAAGGAGCCACTAAAGGATGTAATACATTCAGGCTTTAAAGAAACATTTTACTCCAAAGATTGATGAGTCAAGAAATGGAGAAATTTATGAGGACCCATGAATGCATATGGATGAGATGAGCACAATTCACAATATAAAATTCATTGTGGACAATAAATTATTGGAAAAATATTTTTTAAAAATTCTGTTTATTGAACTTTGAATTACATTTGCTCTCAAAATAAAAATTAACAGAGGTGACCGTTCAACAAGAAATGCTCTGATTTAATGTTTAGCAGTCATTAATGGAGAGAAACTTTTTTATGGAAGCAAAAAAGAGAAGGAATAAACTCTTACTGTCCCATTAAATGAATGATACATTCACATTATTTACTGTACTTCGTTTTGATGATGTAGAGGAAAAAAAGAAAGGTTTCACACTAATACCAACATCCACCTGGGATAAGACACCAGGAGCGATCCAATGCATGCTTCTTGGCAATTCTGGATGTAGCTTGACCCAGAAAGAAGCTTTCCATATGACAGCGTTAGTCAATCCTCCTCTGTTATAGTACCTGAAAACTCGAGTGGCAAAGTAGCATTTTGTATGGACTTGGTGATTTGTCTAGTAACCTCCTCTTATGCTATGTGGAGATATTTGTGAGTAGGAGGATGTTTTCCATCTGCAATGACCACTTTCAATTGCCTTGGGAGTACAACAAAAGCAACTTGCCCCCCCGGCTCTGAAACACCTTTCTGTTGCTTACGTGACTTTGCAGTACATTAATGCCCTTTCTGTGGCTCTTCCAGTGTTGCAAAAGCTGTGCCTTGACAATGGGAGATGGTCACTGTGGCTACAGAGACTGTGCTGTGTCTGAAAAGAGACCTCTGCCATGGCAACTGCATGCCACAAAAGCTTTCAGGACTTTTCTTCCACTATCATCCTTTTGTTTTTAGCCAGTCAAAGGGAGTAGGAAAATCTTTGGGAAACAGAGAGAGGTAAATGGAATACAAACATCTGAAATACCTGCCTGTACCATAAATAAGCAGCACTCTCCTGTTTTGCATTGAAGCAGCATTGCCCTGCTCATAACTGCAGCTGAACTGTGATGCTGTCTGAAGAACATGGAAAGGGGAAGAAGAGGAGATAAGGTAGTAATGATTTTTTTATATTTTATTTTTTTTTTTGCATTGTCTCAGGCAAGTCCTCATTAAGAAAAATGTGTTGAGGATCTTTTTATGCTAGAGAAATTTAGATTTCCCGTTTCCTATAAAACACGTTTTTAAGGCACATTTACATCTCTTTCATGCAGCAGTACATGTTTATGGATGGCAAGTCTCATTTCCTTGGCTGACATCAATTCTCCTTTAGAAAAACAGAATTTCTAGCTCTAAGACTTGACACAGAAAACTTGTCTGTTTATTCAAAGAGCTCAATGAGCCAGGAAGAGCGATATTTAAACTATAAACATAACAGTTTAGTTGACAATGTTATTGAGTATTAAGCCCAATTTATATAGGTGTCTAATCAAATGGTAGCCTTGGTCAGCTTGGGGACTGCAGTAAATTTGGTTATCGTTGATGTTAATTGAATGAGCTGATCAACTTATATAAAAATCAACTTACAATACTGAGATCAAACTTAATTTGAAAAGTTATTATCACATAGATAGGATGAAGCTGCCAGCTCCATACAGACAATGTAATTGGTATTCTAAACAGCCTGCCAATCTGCAGTTTTTCTGGCTTAGGCAAATCATAAATGGCAGCATGCAGTAGGCTTGCAGAATAAGAGTATTTACAATCTCACGGCTAAAGAACATGCACTGGCACAAGAATGGTAAAAAAAGTTAGGTGAAAGCTTGGTGACATGTGAAGGATATGCATTTTCTTGAAGTTTGGAATAAACAAAATCTCACAAATTTCTGTTCTACGAGAAATTAGTATGTTCAATGAATCCCTTGATTCTTTCCACTAAGTCCAATCCACCAACTCAGAAAAAAAAAAAAAAAATCACTCAAATGGGTAAAGGACAAGAGTCAGTACCTGGATAATATAATGAATGACATTGAAAATGGTATTATTGAAGCTTCCAAAATAATTAGAAAACTTACGACCAGATTTCAAAGAAGGACTTATCTACTGAAGATTTAGGCATAGCTATGGTACTTACATTCAAAACCATGACCCCAAAATATGATTCTTATCTGCCACTGAGTTACTAAAAGGAACTTCAGATAGGGAATTTTTTTAATGACTATGTAATTGCTTTCCTGTGACTTAACATTATTAACTCCATGCAAACAATATTGACACAGCACAAAAATGAAATTAAAGCCCCTGTGATCCAGTCTTACCTTCCTGATGCCTTCAGAAGGGTTCGATACACAATTATCTGCCCCATTATTCTTGCTGATAGTCCTCCACAGTTCAGCAAATGTGTTATCCTGCTCCAAAGGGTTTGTCCCTTTTGCTTTAAAGTATTCATACACTGCTGAATCCCTGACTGTACCGTAAGATATATCCATTTGTTTGGACAGATCCTGAAATGTTCTGAAATTCAAGTGATATTGAGATATTAGTGTTACATAGTGCATTACCAAAATCTCATTCATTAAAAGGTTTCTTTGTATGTCTGTCATAAGGCAGAAAGCACTTATCCTCACCAAGTACCATTTACATATCTCTTTCCTCACCATAAAAGAAAACCAAGGAGCAACTTAATTGTACTGAAATAATATTAATTTAACTATACCTGAACTCTTTTTCACCCCAGTAAAGATATTTTTTTTTGGCAGATAACATTTACATTAAATATTATGATGCCAAGTTTGCACGAGAACGTAATGCAATAAAGACTTGATCACAGGGAAACCTTAGATTATAAATATAAACTTCCAGCCCAGTCAGCATCACCAGAAACACCTTGCAGAATTCAGTGGAATTAGTTTGCAGTTACACCAGCACTCTATCTGACTCCAAATCAATACAGCTGTTTTAAACAAACAAATAAAAGTCTTGCTTCCAATTTCACTAAGTCTCTCTCTTTTCACAGCCTCTGGTAAAACAGACATTTTTCATTCACACACAGGCCTACCTTTCATTTAACTCATCATACCACTCTAGAAGTGTAAATGGGCCTCAATGTGAGTGGCTGTGAATGCACCATTTATTTTCAAATTGTACAGAATGTAATTCACTCCTGTTTTACAGCCTTTTCTGCAGAGAAAGGTGTAAATCACTGCCTGCATCAATGAAAACCAGGCCAGAGCTTCAAAACATTTAAGGTGGCATCGCCACCATCAGAAGCGGCACCATGTTTTCCACCTTTGTTCCCATTCCTGTGACTCCTTCCATTGCCCTCAAGTACTAGTTCTGGGCGGTGCTACCATTTTTTTTCCATCTGAGCGTTCACACACACAAATACACATTCAACCGTTGACCACCACAAACAGCAACAAGGATCAAACTGGATTTCAGAAATAATGGTTTATTTTATGTTATGTGAATGCTTTATTTATGTTTTATAAACTTGATATAACAATTAGATGCTTCTGATATGTCCAATTCACTAACACTGAGATCAGTCAAACTAAAGCAGCCCTCTGTCTCCCTCCATTTGTTTTTTCCAAAAACCGTCTTTTAGGAAAAAAAATAAAGTCCTCCTCAAAACATATGAAAAGCCCACTCATGCCACCTCCCACCTGCCTCCAGCTCCTGGAGCCATGAAAGCAAAACATTTTGCCTCACAGCTCTTGCACAAGATTTCTTCACAATGCTCCTGAGGAGTCCTCCCTTAGCCCTGAAGCTGTTTTCCACAGCTGAAGACTTGTCAGAGTCAATATTTTTCTGCCACCCTCTTCCCTGTTTCACTGAGGGGACGCCAGTGCTTACACTTCACATCCCTGTAAGATTCCCTGCAATGCGATTTAATGCAAAGTAATCTGGGCACATCCACAACGCTACACAAAAATATGCAGAAAGCTCTTCCATCTTCTCCAACATGTCACCTTCGGGCCTCCCAAGTTTGGCTACAAAAGGGCCCCAGAACACTGTGTGGGAGCCTGCCAGCCCTGTCCCCAGAGCTGCAGCTCAGCAGGGATTCCTCTCCCAACACATCCAAACTCTTCAAACTCACAAGCTGCTTCAAACAGTGTAACTGGTTTAAGTTCTTAAACCGTGTTAAGGACTTTTTATCATTTTAAGCTGATAAGCGTCTTTAAGTAAGACTGTGTGAACAGTTTTTCTCTTTATACATTGCACACTTGTGGCTTTGGGCTAACTCTGGGAGTTGCATCAAACCTCAAACCTCCTGTTGTTTCTCTAGCTCTGTATACAGCACTTCAGTCAAGTACAAAACAAACACCCCAGAGGTTGCTGGAAATTCAAAATTCTAATGAAAAAAAGAGGGAATTTGTATTGGTTTTCCTTCTCTCTTTGCTTAACAATCCCAAAAGTTATATGCAGGTCTCCTAAATGTTTCCTGTACATTTCACTGCACAGGACCATTTTTCCTCTAGTTTTGATCTAAATGATTACATGCTACATTTAGCTCATTCTTTATTTTTTATAAGTTACATAATATTCCATGGAATTGCTTACATCCTGGGGATGAGTGATATGGCTGCTAAAACCCACCAATCTGTCTATTCTATGTACAAATGAAGAAGAAAGGTACTCAATACACACAGGAGGGTTTCTGTGGCAACCTTTTTCACACCAGGTTTGGCGTGCAGATTTCAGTGTGTGTAGGAGTACATGTTTAGTAGAAGCACAGTACCAGAAACATGTTTAGCTAATGCTCTTTAACACAGCTTTCAGGTGATAACAACTTCACAAATGCCTATTGCTCACGCTGCTATTCTGTTTGAAAATTTCAATACGAGAGTTTGGATATCAAAAAAAAAAAGAAATTAAACTTGCAATTTTAATAATGTCAGTATTTTCTGCATCACTTCTGCTGCATTTACTGCTGTGGAAGGTTTTTGTCAGAAATATGCCTTTTGTTTTAGGTAAATTGTACTTTATTGACAATCAGTATTTTTGTTTTAGCTAAATTACATTTTATCGACAATCAGTACCAGACAAAAGCACAGCACATCTTGCTTTTCAAGCAGCACTTTTTCTTCAATTCTCTAAACATTGCAGGGCACAGTGAGCAAATTTGGGGTTTAAATCAAGTGCTTTGCTGGTCCAGTAAACAGATAATTGGTACTGATGGCAAAGAGGGAAGCGCAGCCTTTGCCTGGGTGTTGTGAGTGAGGTAACTACCACCCTGTTAGCTGGCAGAATTTCCTCAGAAGAGATAATATGGGGTATTGCATGTCCTAAGGATTGCACTTGCCTTTCTTGTAGTGCCCCCATTGATGTATTACATGATCAGCCACTGCCACAGGAAATTCTCTGTACTAAATCACCATTGGAAATATCAGATGATCACCGAAGGACAGAGTGAGGTTCACAGTAGGTAAACCAAGTTTACAATCAGTTCCTCTAGCATATACTCAGAAGGATGTCAATTGTTTGAGTGAGAAAATAACCTTATGCCTCTATCGAATGGACCACTTAGCCAAAAAACTATCTCAGAAATTATCCTGACAGGGAATGCTCCAAACCACAAATCTTACTTGGTATAAAAAAATGTCTCTGCATCATATTTTTGTGCTCAAAGTGGAGGCAATGCTTAGCATCTCCATGGCCAGGGAAGCGATCAAAGGGTCTGAGCATGGTGGTTACGCTTACATACATAAAAGACACTGAATGGAGATTAGTATCTCCTGTCTCCTGTTTTCTATATTTTTTTGTTTTGTTTCAAGATAATCACAAATACAGGTTTTTAACTATTGCTATTTCAACACCCTCAGACCCACTATCGTTAGAAAAAAATCATTCACTGCTACATTTCAAACACTGGTTGTATCTTAAAATTGTGTTGTTCTCTAAAGGCAGCTGCTGTCATTGTTATTAGTCTTTATTTTTGCAACCACCCACTAGCTGGGGCCATCTTCAGCAGCCACTCAAATTCTTGGCTCACTTTCTTGTATTATATTTAATATATAAAATTGTTTGAAACAAAAATGTGTAGCATAAGAAGATGCCCCATTAACCTTACCACCTCAATTATTAGATCTCACAACCCATTAAGGAGTCTCTGTAAGCATGGTTAAAGATAAAGCTTAGTAAAGCAGAAAGAGCCAATGTTCCTCGCTTACATCTATAGGTGCCAAACTTCAATTTATAGATAAATATATCCACTGTGTGATTGCTGTAATAGGTAAGTACATGTAAACCAATTGATTTAAGTAAATGTATCTGTAGTCAATCTGAACACAAATGGTGCCTTTTAAAACTGTATTACCAGCCAAAATACTTAACGTGGGAAGTTATGCCTGGTAGATAAATGCAACAACTGAGACATAATTTCTAGTGGAGTTGCAATTACTTCATGTAGAGTCAGCTGAAAACTGGACTTTCTGCTTGTTTTATTTTTTAGAAACATATTGATGTAAACCATATGCTGCAAAATAAACAGTCAGGCAATAGCTGTACAAGCATTTATAATTAGACCTCTAGAAATAAATTCCAGAATAACAACACTGGTTAAGTAACACTTTTTGGAGACATTTCTTACTAGTAAAAGATTTGCGTAGCTGTAGATATCTATACTAAAAATGTGCTACCAGTATAGGTTTATTTTAGTCTGGAACTGTTATAAGCCCAGACTTTCTACATTAATAATATAAACAATTCTTGTCTAAGTGACAGACTAAGCCTGCCACTAGGTGCTTTGAAGTAACTGCCCATCAATTAACCCAACTGCAGTCATCAGGATCATCAGATGTGATGAAACTATTAAAAAAAAACAAAACAAAAACAATTAAAAAAACACAGACAGGTTCCTGTAATTTCTAAATCTAAAACCAATATTTTTTTCTTTATTTTTGTAGCAACTTTAACTTTTTAAAAGTTTTTTAATTTAATTTTTTTTTCATTTTTTTTTAATTTTTAATTTAAACAAAGGAGGAAGGAAAATAGGCCAAAAAAAAATTTACTGATTTTTTCCTCATCCCTACGATTCACTTTTTTTAAAAATTTGTAGCAAGCTGCACATCTGGACTCCTGTGTGTAAAGTCTATGACTGCAACCAATCCAATCAACTGGCATCGCGGTGTTGTGCAGTACTGACGTTTCACATTACAGTAATAACTACAGCATTTTATTTCAACTTCAGCCTTAGAGAAACCATAATGGGAAAATACTGACAGCTCTTTGATTTAGAGGTAGTTTCTCATTAGCATTCACAACTGCCTGTGTTCTGCCACTGTAAAACTGGGGATTTTTCCAGTCTGTTATTACTTATGGGGAAATAGTATTTCAGCAGTTTTTGAATCCACAGTATTATTTTAAAATGATGCAAAATTTGGCATGCTTAGTTCCTGTTCGTTCATCTGCATAGTAGGAATAATAAAGCTTAAGGTCTGACATGGAAGAAGTGATCAGCCCTTTACACTCGTCTTCCATATTGTAAGCACCTCAGAGTAAACTCTCCCTTCACAGCATTATGTATATTTTCTCATACACCACAATATAAATAACACCTCTCAACTAAAATTAATTATCTAAATTAATATTAATCCCTAAGACATACATAGGCAGTAAAATAAATTTACTGCTTTTCCAGTACTTAGCAGGGAAAGCTCTGTTCTTCTTTTACCTAAGGAAGCCAGTACTTGCTCAACACAGCATAATGTTTTAGGTGATGGCTGTCATCAAGATAAAATGTCCCAGAGATGATGAGACTGCTCTACCTAAACGAAGCCTTAGAAATGCCTAAATAAAAGGCATGGCACAAATCCTAATTACTGTTTTTAAATACCTTGAAGCTATTTTATTTTCTTTTAAACTTCTTTTTCAGAAGCTAGGAATTCAAAATGTCTACAGAATTAAATCTAAGAGGATTTCCTAACTATAACTGTTTTCTCAATAGGATGTATGGGAGGAAAATACATGCTTTACACACTGTGAAAAAATATAATCCCACTAAACTTCCAAGTAAAAATAAAAGTAGCTAAATTGAGTTGACAATCTTACACCACCAATATAAGCCCAAGAGATACCTATGAGCTGACACCTAGAATATAAAATCCTATCTGAAGATTTTTATTTTATACAGTTATCATGACAGGAAAGCAATGAGTCGAAAGAGAATTTTGCCTACTGCGAACTACAGAAAAATGTTCACATTTTGAGATATAAAATTGCTCACAACTACACCCTCCATGGAAGTATTTACCAAGACGATGAGAACAAATGAGAAAATGGTGTTTATTGCTGGTAACTACATCAGTCCACCCTCTGAGAGACTCGGAAGCCAGGCAGGCTTTGCAGGATGGCTTCTAATTTGTACAGGTCTCCACTCAGGGAATAGTCTGCAAAGGTGAATCAACGTTGTGGGTGGTAGTGTGGTGGTTTGAAGAATTTTTGCATGAGAAGATCCTTCCATTCAGAACCTGAGTCCTGACCTGACCACTTTTTATATCCATTTTTGAAACAGCAAGGCAATGGATTTGAGCTTTAGTCCGTTACTGACAGATGAAGAATATTTGGACTTTGGATCTCCAGTTTTAAATAAGATTCATGATGAGTATATCATGTCTCAAGACATCTGAAAATGAGTTCAAGCTTCCATGTAAATACATTCTCTAGAGCTAGTCTACCCAGTTTGAATAATTTAAAAGTTTGAAGACCAGGGGGAAAAAAAAAAGTCATGTTATGGATATAAATTGCCACTAGGTGATGATAGTCTCATTGACTCAGAGACTTACATGATTTTACTGAATCCAAGTTACAAAACCACTTGAAAATGGAAGAAAGAATAGCAGTTAGTGCCCCTAAACATTAGTACAGCCAATATTTAATAAGTCTTCAACTATATTAGAAAGGGAGATATATTAGCTGAATAATGAGATAGCATTAGAATTGATCTACCTTTAGCATTTGCAAACCTCAAAAGTAAATAAAATAAAAAAAAAGTATCATGACATATTTCTATAAATTTCCAACATTTGTCCCAGGTCTATGTAAGAATGTTACTGGCACGTGTTAAACTGCATGTAAGATACATAAACTAAAATACGGGAAACTTTAAAGATTATATTTAATGAGGCCAATAAAATTGTTGAAAGTGCTGTTAGAATGGCCGTAGCCACAGAGAATATTAAAATGAAAGCAAGTTTATCTCCACATCTAATAACTTTAGACTTCAGAAGAATTAGGTCCATGGTTTTAATTTGTGCATCTCTTTGACTTTCTTTGAAATTATGAATAATAAAGCTGAGCTCTTAAATCAATCACTAAATTGCCAACTACGCTATAGTGACATGATCAAATTCTGCATTGTTCCATTTCACCACAAATCAAGTCACTTTAAATGGTCTTTATTCTGCCTTAGTCCAGTAATGTGCAGAGCAACGGGTTTCTTCAGCAAATAAACCAAGTAAAATCTTCACTTTACCCATAGAGTTAGCCCAGTAAAAATCAGCAGCAGTACTTGCATGCTTAGTATACACTTTGCAGGATCAAGTCCTTTACCAGCAAATATATCATTCTATAGTTCATATAAAACTCATTTCATCAGCTGTCCATGAAAAACACCAACCACTTTACTCTAATCAAAAGCCTTAACAGAAAAAGCCTCATGGGAGTTTGTACATGGGAAGCCTTAAACACTGACGGATTAAACTACGCTGAATCAATGGATTTGCAGCCCTTCACACCAGGACTAAACATTTCCAAATCACAGGAGGAGACAGACAGTGCAGGCAGTTACGGCTGTGTACGCGCTTGTCATCATCAGTGGAGCAGGAACAGCTGCTACACATGATTTCAAAGAAGTAGGGACTTTCCTCCAGTGGAAAAACCAATCAATTGGCATGTGTCACAGAACTCGTTGCCACGTCAACTACATACTTTTGCTATAGTTAAAACAAACAGTGATTGAGCCCCTCAGCAGGTAATAGCACTACAGCAACTGCTTATCATAGCAGCTGTTTTCATGACAATAATGGTCATTACTGCCAGTGTGGTGGCACCTACGAGCCTGTGTCTGGACTGGAACTCACCGCCTTCTGTTAGGTGCAACCAAAAGCAAAATGTAACATTCAGTTACGGATTTACTAGGGGAAGGAAGTTAAAGCCACCTTTATTTCCACCAGAGGAGGAAGGGGTTTGCTACATTTGTGCCATGTGTGATGGCAACAGTTCTGCCATCCTTCTTGTCACCCTTCCAGCACAGGAACAGGACCCTCTCTCTCCTGTTGACCCGAAGAAGTTACTTTTTTAGGTTACCCATCATACCTAACAGGTAGACCAGTCCTGAGATAAGTGAACTATTCACACAAAAACAGAGGCTTGAGGGTTTCCAGGATAGGAGACAAAAGTATAAAAATTAAAAGAAAGGCAAAACAAAATCGCCAAATAATACATGCACAAAGCATTAGAAGGACAGAACTTGTATGGCCTCTGCAATGATTTTATTCCTTTAAAGTGACTTCCACCAGTCTCAGTTCCTACATGCAAAGGGAAAGACAAGAAAACTAAACTAGACTATCTTCTAAACTCCCAATACAGCAACTCTTTCACTGCAGACTGGGACTCTATTCCTGCAGAGCTACTCCATAATTAAGTTTTAAAGGAAGGGACAAATTGTACAGAAACGCAAAGACAGCTATTAATAAATGACACACTGTCATGTTTATGATTTTAATAGTAATTAATTACTAGCTACACACATTGTATTGGCAAAACATTTGTAGACTTTGTGTACTTTTTCCAAGAGTCTGAGATGCAGCAGGAATATGCTCTATTCCCATCACTTGAAAGCTCACTTTTGCTTTACTGACCTCAGAACAATCTGCAGTATTTTCGCTAAAGTCAAATTTCTGTGGGGAATGTAGGACAAAAATCCATACAACTAGGCTGTGTCCCATTGCTCACAGAACTTTCTAATATCTTCCAGTGGTTTATTTAGGAAACATGCCCATTTTCAAAAAAAGACTTAATAGTTTTTCTGGCTGCAAGAGTCAACTTTGGATTCAAAAATCAAACTGGATTCTCATCATCATCAGTAAAACAGGTTCTTCTGTAAACAAAATTAGACCTCTAGTTATTCCTATCCATTGCTATTTCTAAACGATGCCCTCGGGACCACCACAGCAACTCCAGTCATCTGCAGTGATCTGCAAGAGTGTGACTTGACTTGTCGCTGGATTGTAAGAGTTCATTTTGCCTAGAGCTGACGCTTGCTCTGCTCCAGCACTGCACATAAAGAAATCTGTTAAACAGCTAGAAATAAGCTAAACATCTCCTGATTGCCAGTCCAACGTCTTTAACTATACTTCCAACCTTCCTCTCCTCCAAAAGTCCTCTAGGCAATAAGAGCAAACGTCACTTAGATTGCTGACTTTTTCCATTAACTAGGTGATTTTTTTGTTGTTGTTGCTTATTTGTAACAACTCCTCTTTTTCTGGATGCCCTGTATTTTCTGCATTGTTATCATATGGGAAAGAAACTGTGACGGTCCTTACAGCAGAAGTTAACATTAAATGTTTTTAAAAGCAAACAGTAGCATAGCAAGTAACTCCATTAATAGCAGTAGCGATGGAAGCTATTTTCTGAGGATTTGTATCTCAAAACTAGATCCACTCGTGCTCAATAGTTTGTAATCTCTGGATTAAGTTCTCTCATAGCTGGGCATTTATGACTGCAAACGACTTTATCTGATGTCTAAGTGAGTGATGTCAGAAGTCAGTCTTTCCTTTATATTTACAAGGGGCATTTACAGAACCCCTCTTCACCACAATAATTTTCCATATATCTAACAAAATAGCCTTGAAATATTACCCAGCTGGGCCACCATATTTGCATTTAAACAATGGAATGAAGTAGACTGACAAAGAATAATCACATCGGAGTGAGAGAGGCACAGGTTTTCAAAAGCTGGAGCTTTAATTTGTATCCTTAAATCCACATTTAAACTCCTACATGACTGTGCAGATTTTCAGAGTGGACCAAAAAAAAGTTTTGACAAAACAGCACTTGTGTAAAATATTCACATACTCAGTTAAAAGCCTGGAAAGGGATTCAGAGCAGCCATGAGTAGCTGCTGCTCCTCCTGCAAATCCAGGCTTATCAATCCTGCTAAAAAATCAGGGTTAGCTTGGGTCCTTTACCAACACTCCATATTCCATTCAACAGCAAGAAGGAAATTAAAATGCAAAGAAGAAAAGGTGAAAACACCTCAAGAGCTTGTGGCATGTTTGGGGGAAAGAAATACATTGGACTACCTTTGCATATTTTTTTGCATTACTTTTAAACCACTTTGCCATTTGTGACCTTCCTCTGGGTACTTTGAAGGGTTAACATGTTAATTAAAGCAAGGTATTCTACTCCTTAAATTATTAATTAAAATAAAAACTGCAGCTGGTGTTTAACAGCAACACAGTCCCAACAGCAGGTTTTAGTCACTTCACCTAAATCAAACATATCATAAAGTTGGCATGAAAATCATATTGTCTGAATCAAACACATCTGGCAACTGACACAAGCTTTTACCTATAATGAAAATAACAAACTACCTCCATTATTTATGCAGATGCACTTTAAATTGTTTGCTATGCTGATGTCTGCTATCACTCACATTTGGAAACTAAAAATCCTAATGAAGATTAATGATTAAGATCGAGAGGGAAGAAATTGGTTTCTTCCTTCTCAACTGGTGTTTTACGTACTGCTACCACCACCGTTCTGTTTTGCATTCGGATGACAAAGAGTAGCTTTTTAATTAAATTGAGTGGGGAACAGTTAAGCTTGTATCTTGGTGCTGGCTTATAAAGTCCTTACTTGGGACAAGTGGTACTTTATACCATGACTGTTAGGATATCATTATACTGTGAGTAGTTCCATTAAACTCCGTGAAATCCCAGTGTGGGATAAGGTCCTACTCAACTCTTTATTAATTTTTGATTTATCAGGAGCTGTCGCACACTGCGAGATGGAGAACTCGGTGTGGAATGCTCTGGGCTGCCATGTGCACCAGTGTCAGCAGTCTCACAGCCAGAGTGGAGGGGCTTGATGAATTCATACAGTTCGGATCTGTCAGAGGTACAAAGTGATGCTGTAAAACAGCTTCACACCCTTCCCTTACCACAGGGAGTAAAGCAGAAGCTATTGATGTTGACAGAAAGAAGAAAAGAAAACAGAAGGTCTCTGAAGAGACATCTTGATTGCTAGAACATGTGCCAGGTGCTCCTGGGAAATCTAAACATAGGGCTCTTCATTAGTACTAAAAGCACATATAGCACTTATCAGTTATTATTGATGTCTAAAGTGCATGTATTATATATGCATATTATAAAATCTGGAGGCCCACTTGCCTGTTTCTCAGAGGACCCAAATTACAAGCACTTGGTATACGATGTGCCTTCCCACATCATCCTGATGTACAAGGAGGTAAACAGAAGAGACCTTACCCTTTTGCCTCTCTCTCCTCACTCTGAACACGTCTTGCCTGAATACCGAACCTCACACTAGAAACACTGACAGCGCTGCATCAAAACCAACTGTCTGTTCCTTATACTGAGATCAATTAGTTTATTGGGTAGCCTAATTACATATCTTGAAATATGAGCTTGGAAATTGCATTACTGCCATGTGAAAGAAACATAGTAGTTAACATCCACCCCATTCTGACTGATGGTTTTCTATTCTTTTTTAGATAGATATGACTATTCATAAATCAATTAAATTTAATCAGTGGCTTATTCTCCTAGGCTGGTTTTAATGGTTTAGAAGGCAAAAAACTTTAGTGCATGTGATTACATTTCTTTTAATGGAACTTTGGCAGCTGTATCAAAATAGCTTTTCTAATGCAATACCATTCTCTCCTTCATCTCCATATGAGTCTGGAAATGTTCCGATATTATTTATATTATATTAATTACATAGGGGCACACATGCAAAAGAAGAGCACATTGCTCAGTAAGGCAGATGAGCCCAGGACATGGAGAGAACATATGCAATCCCAATCCTTCCCTTAGCAACATAGTACCATTTCCAGAAAATTTTCCTTTCTCTCTAGACATTTTTTGCAACGCAGGAACTAAGAACTAATAGGAAAGCACTCATGGTAATAAACTGCAGCATGTTAGTTTCCAGGGAAACTAAGAACCCCCAGCTTCTTTCCCCACTAACCACCCATAACTTGCATCTATTGAAAGTGGATTTGCTGTGTCATTTTTGGTTTTTTGTTTGTTGTTTCTTTACCCCATCAGGAATAGCTTATATGATTTAAGATGTTACTGCACAAAGTTGTTTGCATCATCCCCCAACTGAAGTTCGTGTGCCCACAGCAGAGCTGGTAAAAAGGCACATGCCTGTACCCGAGGTGTCTCATACGGAGGCTGATTTTATCAACACGATGTGAAAGAGATGACAGTACACTGTGCTCACCAAAGCTGAAACTCTTTACCTCACAACCTACAGCATCGGCACGCTCAATTGTTAGTCTCTGAGAGAATGAATGGCAGCTGAACTGTTGGATAAACTGTTGAACTTGTATGAATACGCTGATTGTATGAACCTAACATTTAGGCTATAGGAGGCATGATCATTACTTAATTTTTATTGCAGGCTATTAATTCAAACCTTGCAGTGTGAAAGATAGAGCATCTAATAGAGCACAGGACTGGCCATAGCACAGTGACACTGGTAAGCGTTAACCAACCAACCAACCACTGCTCGAGAAGGAAGGCTCAGCAAACATTCTTTCTCTGCTCTTGCTGGAAAGTTCCCTTCTCTAAAGAAATAAACAATTAAATGCATGTTCGTTATACTGACAGTCATCCTGCTGACTCTGAATATATGGCAATGAACAAAAGGTGGGAAAATTACTTTTCTGCCAGGAGAGTGGGAAATTCTGGTGCTGAACAACCGTGGTGCAGAAATGATAGAACCACTGCTCACATGGAGATGTTGATGAATAACTGTGCAAGATGAGAATACTTTTGTTTTACACAAGCAAATTAAATGTCTTCAAAAACATGCAACAGATTAACAGAGTCGAAAGTTCATGAACATCCTGTATGAAGTGACATCAAGTCAGCAAACAGGCACAACTTTCCCTTCTGACAAGTAGCTATGCCTTCTTTCAGCTTCACCTCATTGTTTCACAGGGAGTAACTTACTGTGATAAAATGCTTACAAATTATTGGCAGTTTTGCAAATGTAATTTACTTGCTTATTCTGGCTGCAGGGTCACTTTCTGAGAGACCTTCCAACTCCAGGATGATTTGGAAACCTATGCAAAAGTATGCATTAATATTGCCCCATAATAGAACAACCTGCATGGCTTTTATAATAAGGCCCACTGTTACACTAATGACTCTGACCAGCATAGTTAAATAGTATAATATAAATGTGAAAGAATAAATTATTTTGCAGGTATTTTGTTTTTTCCGGGCAGCTGTTTCCCTAGCAAGTGAAGATATTGATATTTTTTTCAGGTTCTACCTGGATTTCCACTTTAAAGGTCTTTGCTTAAATACTCTTCTGACAAAGATATATATCATAGGGACATCTAACAGTATCTGTCCAGCTAAAAGAATGGCAACTATGGCCAGCAGGTAAACACACAGAGCAGAATATTAACATGCATAAAGTAGTTAAGTAATTTTGCATTGCAGATCAAATAAATATCTATCTTATATAGTGGAAAAAAATATTAGTGATTTTGCAGGAGTGAAACTCAAATACTTGAGCACACTGGCCAGCATGATTTAATGGTTGTTCAGCACCCAGAATCCATTTCCAAAACAGAGCACACCATAAAGATTTTCTTCTTACTCCTGTCTTTGTCCTTAAAAACTGGTGGGCTGAGGTAGCCTTTATAGTTAGGAGACGTCTGAAGCTTTAAGGCCATCTCTGTTTGAATTGTTGTAGTAATTATTATTTTGCCTTTTTAATATCCTGTTATATTAAATTTCATTATCCGTTTGTATAAGACATTAAATCAGCTTCTTTAGAGGAAAACAACAGAAGTATAAATATCCTATTGGGCAAAAATCTTCTCTCACTGCATTTTGTACTGTTTATCCCTTAGGAGTCAAACAGAAAATAAAACCCACCAAATAAGCTATAGGTACTGTCCTTGAAATAAAAAGAAACCACATACTACAGCAAAGAAGGATAAAGTCAGAGGCCAATGAGATGTAGTGCATGCAGAAAGCCTACAGCTACTCTGTTCTGTGGACAGCCAATGATGTACATTAACACAAGAAAATTTAACTAGAAGGTGGCTCAATCTGAGCTGAGAAGAGATTGCATATCAAATCTCAGATTTGAACCAATCCATGTACGTTTAGATGGGCTGTCATGAGGGTTGCTTCTCTTGCTAGATTTTCACACTTCCAAAATAAGAAAAAATTTTAAAAATCATTTTATTACCTGCACAGATGGTAGATTTTGCTAACGTCATATCCAAATCATTTTCTTCTCTGAAATGTACATGCATCTAAATGTTAATGCCTCAACTCTCTTAAGTCACAGAACTTCCCAGTAACAAGAACAAATAATAAGGAGATGATATAATATATCTGTCATAAAGGAAAGTTGACAAGGGTGTGGAATCACAAATCTCTTGGTTTTTTATTAATGTCCAATATGTGCCACATTTTTATAATTGCAACTGGAGAATGCAAACTTGATTTTCAGCTGTACATTCTCATTTTTCCCAGAAAAACGTCCTTGGGAAATATTTGCACTTATATGCTTGCCTGCTTGCTCAATTACAGGAGTAATTAGGATCCATTTTAAACCACGGCTGAACAGCATATGCCAACATGCAGAGAGCTTTTTAAAAGGCTCCAGACTTTGTGAAGCCCTGAGTTTCCCAGAAGCACCCACTGGGCAACACCATCAATGGAAGTGAAATGAAAAGATAGACCATGGGGGTTCTAGCACTGGCAACAACACAGTGTCTTGTCCTGAACAGTGCCTGAAAGCAAGCGACTGGCAAGCTCTGCCCTTGAGCACCACTGCCCGGCTGCACAGGCTGCACAGCACTGCCCATGACATTTCTTCCTTGTGCTCTAAACAGGGAATGTCTGGAAAGAAGAAAATATAAGTTTTGAGTTTTTGTCCTTGCTCATTCACTCGCATCTTTCTTACACCCTTTTTTTAGCCTTCGCTTTTATGGATGAACTTAATCTAGTTATTTAATGATTGAAGCTTTTGCTCACAGGCCTTAAATAATAATCATGATAATTATTTTTTATCATGCTCATTCATACGTGCCTCCTGCCAAGGTGCCTGAGGTGCTGCACAGGCACTGCAAAACACAGTACAAATTGAACATAACAAAATTAAACATAAAAACAGAAAATCCAATGAAATATTAAGAAAGCCATGTGTGGTATTAACAACAGAAAGGCTGTTTTCAAATACAAGGAATTTCAAGGCAAAATCACTGCAAATACAGAGGGATCCCTGTGAGGTTCTTGCTGCCAACCCTATCAAATCTACTTAACTACAGCAGATGAAACATTTGTTTGTTTCCCTCTAGCTGGCATCTTCAAAATACTTCCTTCATTTTCTTTTAAAATATTTTGAGATTGTTTCTGTTTTGTATGCAACCCAGAAAATCTATCTTTTTAGATACCTGCAGAGCTATTGTAATATGATCATTTCTGGCCATCGTCTTTAAAGCAGCTAAACTGACAATGCGCTGTATAAGATATTAAAATTTTTTACTCTGTTGTACAGAAAGGGAACTGAGGCAGAGAGGAGGCTAAGCCTGTCAAGATCAAACAAAGCTTGTGGTAGAAAAAGAATTTGCACTCAGGTCATCCAAGTGCCAGACTACGACCCCAACTAAGCTGCAGTAAGTCTTCAGCTGTCACCAAAGCACATGAAATTTGGGGATTAAAATGCAAATAAGGAAATCCCAGATCATGAAACAACAGCTGTGAACTTGAAAGCAGATATAGCATGCATTTGTAAGCAGCCCATGAATGCATATATATATAGAAGCCTTTCAAAACATCCGTAGCCAGTGCAAACGTTAAGGATCAGTTTGATAAAATCTTAAATTTACACTCTTTTAAATTTGCAAATAGCCTACTTTTTTATGTCCTATTTTTCCTGCATGATTCTTAACCTCTTGTCAGACAAGCTCTCCTAAACCTGAGCCTTAGAATATCTGTGTGGCTACTGAACTGCATGTAGCCTGCTTGTTAACAAGAAATGAAGCTGGAAGTCACTGCTAATTAAACTCATAATTACAAATGGGAGGTCAGACGGCAGATCCAAGGGCTGTTTGAAAATGTAATAAGACAAAAGAAAGAACAAACTCTCATGCAATAATTCAGCCCTTACTTGGCAGACTGACCCATTAGAAGACTTCTCAGCTGCATGCAGTTCTGAAGTCAAATATTAGAGTAATAAATGCAAATCATTTGAGTTTAAACAAGTTTTTCAAGGATTAGTACAGGCTCTAAACATTACCTAGATTTCTGTTTAAAAACAAAACTTAAGAATTGCTCATTTACAAAATTAGAATATGGATCACTGCCTCCCGGCCTGAGGTCCAAAGTCATCTCCACCAGCACATTCA
The DNA here is from genome assembly GCA_013400055.1 of Nycticryphes semicollaris. Lineage (NCBI taxonomy): Eukaryota > Metazoa > Chordata > Aves > Charadriiformes > Rostratulidae > Nycticryphes > Nycticryphes semicollaris. Next base: position 514,664 of record VXBJ01006369.1, on the reverse strand, counting down.
CAGAAAATACCTTCTCCTTTGGAACGTCTTGCTCCTCGGCCCACATGCAGTTGGGAAATCTGCTTGGTTGTTCACTGCCTGTGAATCTCCACAAACACAGAATTCCTGGGGTAATCACTGCATTACCTTTGTTCCCTTGTTGCGAGGTTGGGGCAGAGAGTAGATCAGAGGAGCGCAATTTAGACAGAGAGCTCAAAGAAGCAATATTAGATGAGCAAAGGGGTGCAGAAATACCACCCAGTAGCAACTGGGTAATGAAGGACAGCTGGGGAAAGTTCACACTATTTTCTGCTATCCTTGATCTTCTGAAGAGCCCGAGGTTTTGATGTGGTCTCAAACTCCATGTTCTGACCCTCCCTACCACCCTGTCCCAGCAGCACGAGTGAGGGGCACCAGGAACATGTGAGGAACAAGGCAGCACATGCAGCCATGCCAGACCAGAAAGCCAAGTTATCATACTTGTGATGAAGCCCTCGAAGGTTTGGCACAACCTTCAAGTGGAAGATTTTTGTTTTTTCTAAGATAGACACATCTCTTACATGGGATGTGGGCACCAGGCCAGCATGGCACTTAGGAACCCATTTGAGATTTAGGAAATCTCTGTCAGGGAATATAGAAATACAGGCAGCATATCAAAGCTGCTTTCTGCTGTGCCTCCTGCTCTAGGTATTTCACCTCTCTGTGAGCCATAGGCAGTCCCTGAAAGTCATGGCAGGGTGGAAAAGCCTTGTGAGACTTGCCAATATGAAATCTTTAAAAAAATTATTCCCTCATCAGCATCCTTTCATCTCATGTGCTAATTCTGAAAATCTGCCTTCCAACAGTTCAACTTCGCTTCAGTGAATGTCTCACCAAGCCTGTTCTAATAAATATAATTTATGATTTCTATGACACCGTTGTTTTGCAGTGAAATTACGGAGGTAAGGATCACTGAGTTGATTGACACCTGGTTATTCAATCAAATATACTCCCTGTTCTGCTAGTCACACACCACATATGCCAAAACAACTTTCACAGGCATTTCAGAGGGGGCTTGGGGAGAAAATCAGTCTTATAATGAAAATCTTAACTATTTTACAGCTATTGCAGCACCATAATACTGTTTTCTCTCCTGCTGGCAATTTAGCAGCAGCTCTACTGAACACTAGAAGACTTTCCTATGGAGGAAGAGATAACAGCACGCATTGACAGAGAGGATGGGGTGCTGGTTTCTTAACAATGGAACTATACGCAGATGGATTTGGTAGTTCTCAGCTGGTGAGCAAATTTTCAGCTATAACTCGTTGTGCCTCTTTGGGAAGGAAAAATGGATTCCAAGTAAGTATTCCTTTCTGGGTCCATGAAAGATATAATATGGGCAAGCTGAGTGGCAAATTTAGAAAGGCAAAAATAGTCACTCCACATCATATGATGCTGCAGCTAAGTAGTACTGAGAAACCAGGCCACATGCATTCATGTAAAGCAGTAATTTACCTTCTCAGGAAAAATATTTATTCTAAATTTGACAGAACATTTTATAACATGTTTATCCTAAAGAGTGAGGACATGAAAATATCTTCGTCATAGCTTAGAAATGGAAGAAGGCTCAACTGTTTCCAGAGAACCTTTTTCTTTACCCCATTCCCTCTCTCCTAGGGCACTAACAGTTTTTGCTTAGTTTAGTCCAGATCTCTCTCTCTCATTCTCTCGGAGCAGCAGGATCTCAGGGAGGTTCTGCAAACTTTGTAAGATAGCCATAGGCAAGTCAAAACAAGAAAGTCCCTGAATTGGTTCAGTTATGCCAACTAGTGATCAAATCAAAGAGTTTTCTGACACCTACCATTTCATATTATTTGGAGGATGATTTGGGTGCCTAAACCAAAGCATCCAGGATAACTTTATACACCCCAGGCGATATGAATACTCCACATTGGCTGACAACACCTAATACAGACCTTTGCCCTTATACCTAACTAGCTGGAGCACAGGCAATGAACCTTTCAGCAACCCAAATTACTTTACACATTTCTGGTTCTGGCACTGGAATTGCTCTGCTGGTGTGTGCAGATCACTCTGGAGTGCTTTCTTCTTTCTTTAACTTCACCTTGTACAAGGAGATGTGATATCAGGAACCTGAAAAGTGGCAGCTACCATTAGGTATAGAACAGCTTATTTAATTATAATTTTCAGCTGCCATCTCCAACAGCAAAAGGGCACATGGGCTCCTAAGTCCTGAAGCAACACCAAGGCATCTCCTTTACCCAAAAATCTTCCTCCCCCCTGCTCAAGATTACTATGTCCTTTCATTTTAATAAGGGGAATCAAAATCCCTTGTAAATGTCTTAATAGCTCATCCTTAAAGGCCCCCTCTAATCATTCACATTTCTGTTCTTAAACTGGTGTCTCTTTTTGCAGATTGCTTACTGCATTTTACCCCAAAATTTGTTCTCTGAACTTTGTTGAGTTTTGTGAAGTACTCAGTAGATCAAAATGATGAGTTTTTCTGTCATGAAGGAACTAGAACTTTCAGAAATTTTATGATCATTATTCAAGCTTTATGGATAACTATTTCTGTCTTGGGTTTCAAGAGCAATAAATTCATTGAGCTTGACCTTATTCACATTACAGCCAGGCCTCGCAGATACTCCACAGTAGTTTTATTCTGTTTATTTTCTCATGTTATTTCCAGAAATTACTTCCAGTTCTTATTTCTGTTACTGTTAAAACCCACTTATTTTGCCCACACTAAGAGAAAAATTAATTTAAAAACAAAACGTTTTATGGCTTGGGGCTGGATTTATTGTTATTATTTTAACTATTTTAACTATATTCATACAAAGCATTATATTACCTGCAAGTACAAAATAGCAAGTTGAAATTGGAAATACTGTTAAACTCACGTTTATGAGAAATATACTTATTTATGCCCTTCTGTGCAGATATCACAGAGAAGTCATAAGAAGCTTTCTAAAGTGCCAGCTCACACAAATTGCCACCACACAAGCAGCAGCTCTCCGGAGCTGCTCAGAGGTCTAGTGTATTGAAAATATTCTCACTGGGTATGGATTAGTAGGCAAACAGCAGGGGAAAGAAGTCAAAGGGGCAAGATAAATTGGGTTTGTTAGAGAAGCTGTAATTTATCATCACAATATTGTCAACACAACTGTAGAGAATTATACATAAATTTAATAAAACAACTGCTATATTACATTTATTATCCTGGAGTCAGGTTCTGTTATCTTTTCCTCGTTGAGAAGAAGATTTTTCTGCAAATAATGTCACTGAATTCGGCTGTTTATATTTTGGCCAATTATATTTTAAAATACTAATTTACATGCAAATAATAGTATAAAACCCAATGTAAATCAAAATATTAAGAACATAAAATTACGCATTGAAGGTGAGAAGTGGAATGGTATATAGTTCCCTAGAGGTGACAGTTCCCTGTGGTGTTCAACAAAGAAATAAAGATAGCTGAAGCAGTGAAAGCTCTAGTTAAGTAATATGCATATAAACATGAAGGACACCTCTTCTGGAAAAATACACAGTTAAAGTCCTATTGTCCCTTCCATGCATCTGTCAAAACTGTTCGGGGGTTGTAGGAGTGAAGGAGAAGGGGGCGGGGGCGAGAGAGAAACGCAGCCACTGCAAATAAGGAGAGTATTTTCCTAGAGAGTTATCGCCTTCTTGCAAGAATGAGTGCTCAAATGGATAATACCTTTCTGTAAAATCCAGGTTTCCAGCTTCATGTTAAGAAGAGGCTCTTACCTTATAGGATTATCCATTCTTGATACTGTGAGAAATGCTGCTAAGTTCGCTGTGTAGGAAGAGCACACGATAAGGGTGAAGAGCCACCAGCTTCCCATTACAATGCGCATAGCCACAGAATTGACAGTAGATTCACCCCCTACAAATAAACAGAGAAAATTAGGGTCTCTCAGTGGCTTCCATTTACCATCACCTTCTGTGTGCCCTGTTATGTTAAACTTTGATGGAACTACCCCTCTTTGTTTCTGCTTCCTTTCCAGACTGCCCTTTCATTGTGAGAAAATCACTGCTTCCGTCAAGACTGGTAATTTACAAACATTTTCTCCAGTCAGCCTCTTGTCTTGGATACTGTTCTAGAAAATCATCTTTCAAAATATTTCCCTTGGGAATTACTGAGGAACAAATGTACAGAACACGTAAAATATTCTAAATAAAGTTTAATGGTGAAGCATGACTAATATGCAGGAATAAAAAATAAAATAAAATAAAATAAAATAAAATAAAATATAAAATAAAATAAAATAAAATAAAATAAATAATTAGTGATAGGAATATAGTAATATTCTGTTTTCAGTGACCATTTTAGATTTGGAAAAAACCCGCAAAACTCCAATGGTTTGTGTGCTATCTGTGCTGCATTGAAATCTGCAAAGACTGAAGCATTAGTGTCATTACTTGTTACACTTTACAACATTTCAAACAACATGAAGTCGTTTTTTTTTTCTAGCAGGCTGCAAGCACTTGCTTGAAGATTGTTGAAGGCCAAACCTTGCCATAGAGCTGGTGCTAGTCACTTCAGCGTATGTTTGCACTGATTGTATCTTACTGTACTTAAACCCATCAGGGATGCCACCTTAATGAGATGAGGGACCAAGTCTTACAGCAATAGTAAGGATTTTCCAGCTGAAGCTTTATAAGCTTGCAATCACAGTTAAAAAATGCAGAAAAAAGTTAACAACACAGCCATATGTTAGCACTCAAGAAAACTTGCCTCCCAAGAATAGTACTAACATTATAGTTATGGGACAAAAGCTGTGTGGGCAGATTTTGCAAACAATTATTTACAAAAGTAACTTTGTTATTGGTAGCAATCTTTCTAAATTCAATAGGATTAGTCCCATGCCTAGAGATTCCGGAGCATAGAGTTAGTTACATGACTAGAAATCATTTTCTTATTCAGTTCAAAGAACCAAAAGATAAACTGTCTCAATTAGTGCAAAAACATAAATTTCTAAAATTAAATTTAAACAATTAGAAAAGGTGACAGTTTCAGAGCTGGAGAAGTGGTGTAATTCTGCAGGAAGCAGCTCTGTATTTTATTTATTATGAGGTAATTTTCCCAGAGTGGAAAAGCTTACATGGAGTGTTTTTTCCAGACTTACTTTTCTGAGAGACAGAAAAGCCGAATATAACCCCCCCCAAACCTACCTACCTCTTTCCACTTTTCATTAGCTGGTCTAATAATACATCCAACCTCCCCATATGAGCCTTGTTGTTCACCTTTAGACCGTTCTGACCAAAGCTAACATGTTCTGACCTGCTTTACCCAAGGCAGAACATTTTTGAATGTCCATGCTTATGAGAGAGTTAAGTACCTTGCTGAACAAAGGCTCCATACACGACCCAGATGGCACTGTGGAGGGTGGAGGAAGCAGAAGGGCTTGGCTGGGAAGCGTTCTGCGCCCTGACTGCCTGGATGCGGTTCAAGACAAAGATCAAGACACCAACGATAGGGATGGCTGCAGCAATGCAAGCCCACACCGCAAAGTCAAAAGGAGCAAAGAGAGAAAAGATGTTGATTTTCTCCTCAGGCTTTTTGATTAAGATCCCCACGGAATAGTCCATGTACCGCTTGCTAAAGTCCACAACGCTCTCTCGTTCCGGTGTTATAGTGATGGCTGAGATGGCCAGGTCTGCTCTCTGTGAGACAAACACAACAGGTTAGATCTCTTCCTTTCACCATGAATTCTGCCGGCATGAACCTTAACAAGAAGCTTTTTAAGAACCAAGTGACTCCATGCATTTCTTTCCATAATTTGTTTAGACAAATTAAAATAAACTGTGTAAAAATAAAACCAGAATCAGTTTCATCATTTGAATGCTAATTAATTGCACTGGTCTAAAGCAAAATAGTGAAACATAACCTGCCAAAGTATTCTAGAACAAAAAGCGTTACCCTGACTCCTCTCTGGAATGAGTGCAATTTATTTAACATTTCTCTCTCACTTGTTTTCCAAAGGATGCCTAAAACTCCAAACTATATTAACCCAGTGCACTGCAAGCAGTAAGAAAGAAACACTGTTTATTTAGCTTGTGCATTTGATAGCAAGGTGCGAAGAGCTAATATTTTTTGTTCTCCCCGCAGAGATGCCAGCTGCCCATATTCATGAAGGGATTTCATATGACAGCCAGGGATATTTTGTTTGGTTTTTTACAATGAATAAAGCAATAACAAAGATTAGTACCTGGAAGAATGCACCAAAGGCAACTTAGCTGCTGTAACTGTTTCATCCTCAACATTTAACATGCGTAGGTTTTATACATAGAGGATCCTTAAAGAGTATGCAGATTTAATGAAGGATAAATCAGGAGTTAATAAATAAGATTCCAAAAGCTTTTGAAGAGTTGCAATTAGATTTTTAATATTTTCCCATCTTAAAAAAAGTTCTCCTCAAAAAAAAGAAAAATGCATTTTTAGTTCCCTATCTTTCATTTTGCTAGGAAAGTAAAAAAAAGTTAGGTGAGGGAGGTCTGCTTTGAAATCCTTTGGAGTCAGTGGAAAAGCTAGTAGCAGAAATACTGTTAAAAAATACCATAATAGATTGCTTCAGAGAAAGAAATTTCCAAAGAAATTTAACAGCATATTTTCAAGCCAATGAAAATCAAACAGCTTCTGTCAATGCAAAGTAAGTAAAAAATTCTTTATGTTTCCTAGCACTAACCAAGAATATCCCATTATCATACACACGTTTGTTATTGCTTTAATTGCTTCTATTTCTTCCTAAAACATCTACTTACCAGCTACTGAACCGCCTACTTACTAGATAATGAGAAAGCTTTCACTTTCAGCAATAACTCCACGGCAGAAAGTAACCTTTTCTACGAAGGGCAACAACACAGAATATTAATTCCTTTGATTCTCCTTCCTGATTAACACTTGTCCCATGTCAGATAGGGAGAAAACGAACAAAATACATTCTAATTTCATTCTCCATGAGATTTTAAGCTACGGAGTTTCCCCATTTACTTCAGTGGAGTTCAATTAACTTACTCCTGATTTGCAAGACTGTAATTAAGAAAAGAAATTTGGTCCTCTCTGTTTTAAATGAACAAATAATCTTGAGATCAGTTTAAATTCTGGTCCTTTAAAACACTTCTGTATTGTATGTTACTACAGACATTTTTCTTGTTTTGGGGACAAACAGTTGATGCATTGCCACAGAGGAACCCAAATAAAGTCATACCTACAAGCAAGTAGTAAAGACATAATAAGAAAGTTTGGGTTTTTTTTTTTCCAATTTTCGCGAGTCATTCACTTACACATACATAAATGTCCTTTCTTCTTATTCTTACAACGGTGTGATGTTGAGAACAGTTGGGAGTAAACAGATCAGCAGACTCTCTAGTTCTATCCTGCATACAGGTCTTAAAGTGCACAGTTTACACCACACTCAGACTACTCGCAGCTCAGACACGTTCTGCACTAGTGGTCTCATTCTAATCCATTTTCTTGATTTGGCATGGAGGAAGGGGAGAATTTAAATAACCCCCTTACAATGCTTTGACAGCCTACTCCAAAGAGTCATTTAAAATTATTTATTTATTTTTAAAAATACGGCTGCTTCTCTGTGTACCTTATTAATGAGCTCTCCAATCATGCCATTCCAGGAGCTGTTTTGGAGCTGCTGTCCATATTTTCCATCAGGAGCTTGATATATCTCGTATTTGAAGCCCAGATTCTTGGCAAGTGCATCCAGGACATCAATGGAAAACCCTTTATATCGCTTTGGTTGCCCAAGTATGTTCTCCGCCACCATCACAAAAGGTTCTTCCTGAGAACAAAACAATATCTTATCTGATACTTGAAACAAGACTTTTTAGTTTGCTTCTCCTGGCAACAGTGTGTTTCCCAAGATAATTCTGGACAATTTGGCACAGATTTTGAAACACAACCTTCTGAGGCAAAAACTGTAGGGCACGCGGGATACTGTGAAGCATCCCAAGCAGACTCCAGTGCTTCAGCACCTGAGTCTTGTCCATGGCCTTGGGCTTTCCACAGTTCTTGAGAAGAGGCAGGGACTCCAGAGGATAATTCAACCCCCTCTAGCAGCTTCCTGGTGCCCACAGGATGAACTGCTCCCTGAAGTACTGTCTGTTATTACTGACTATATAGAAGGCACAGACACCTACCTCAGTGTCCTAACTAGCTGTCCAGAGTATAGATATTAAGTTAAGCATATGAGTCCTAATAGGAAGATTATGACTGTCCATCTGTCTCAGGGCATATCAGATTTAGAAAGCTATCTTTTACAGACAATAATTAAACTTTCATCCAGGTGACATACTGAAACAAGAGCCCAAAATGCTGTATTTTGTGAATATTTAACAGTTTGAAAATTCAAAGAATAACCTTCATGGGTCCTGGTTCCTGCTATATTTTATATTAACATATGTTTTGGGACCAAGGAAATGTCACATTTTCTAGTATGTTTTCTGTCAGGTGTGGGTGTCCTGCTCTCCTGCAGGGGAACAGCAGGGCTGTTGGTGGCAGAGCCTCCGCAGTTGGCTGCGTTTGCAACCTGCTACTGACATTCTTGTGGAAGGGATCTGCTCACCTCCCACGTAAGCTACAGCATAACCTCACCTGTCACCAGAGAGAGGAAAGAAAACTGAGGGCTACAAAGATTGCCTTAATGATCTTATGTGATCCTTCCTATTTGTACCATGATTCAGAAAAAGAGAAATAAAGATCATAAAAAGACATCACATTCTACAAGCTGCAAACTACAGTAATTTAGGCAGAAATGCATTCAAGCCCTAATTTGCCCCTAATTTAGCACTTAGTTGACTCTAAGAATAGTGGAGCTCTGCTATAACTCTGTATACTAACAGACAGTAGTCCCAAAAGCATAGTGATTTTTTGGAAAGACTACACCTTTCTAAAATATATAGTTTGTCTCAACGGGAATTTATGAGCTTGATGGAGGAAACACTTGATTACATTTTACAGCCTGCAGTGTACAAGAGCCAAGATTAGATTATCATAATTGGCCCATCTGACCTTAAAATCCATGAAATGTTGGAAACTGCATATCTGAGTTAGAGTACTGTATCTGGAATGCACCCCTGTGTGCTCAGGCCCTGTGCTGGTTCCATGCCCAGTAGGAATTATAATGCAGAAAAGCAGCATAAGCAAACACATAAATGCTCTGTATCTCTGACAGTGCACGGCTTCACATAAAATAATAAAAGGCCATCATCTATCTTCCTTGCTTATGTAACTGATCATCCAAAAATAAAGAACTGAAAATGATAGGGAAAAATACTGAGGGAAGTGCCCAAAATAGTCAGATCCTTTTTATTTTGAGCGTTGGTCTCCTGAACTCAAATAGGATCATACCAAGACAGTCACCACTTTGAGTGTCAGTCCTTGTAAGTCATTGCCCAGACGTCGTTCTTGCAGGCTACCGTTCAGTCCTCTCTCAGAGTCCCATGTTGCCAACTAGAACAGAAAACACAGTGAGTCTGAAGGACTGTTAGAGAAATCTTTCAGTATTTATATAAACATTTAACAGTAGCTTGATCAAATCCAAAACTGATGCAGAGAAGATAAGAGAAGTGTGGGTTTTTAATGCAGAATCAGAATTAGTGAGATTCAGAAGGCAAACATAAAAAGTAGCTTGCCTGAATGCATTTTCATCAATGCCAGTAACATAACTGCTCTACTATCTGTAGCATGTGTCATATTATTTCACTTTTATCACCCTGATAGGATATTAATTTCCAGTAAGTTTATATTGCCTGACAGTCCTCAAGATAATCTGTGATCTCACTATCCCACATTTCCCTCTCTTCTCAGATTTCCCTCCTACTTTTCAAATATTTCCCTACTGATATTCAAAGAGTGACCTTTCTTCCTGCTGCACAATGTTCTCTCTCACTGCTGGTCATAAATTCTTGACACAGATTTTGTAGAGTCAAACTGCCTCCTCTTCTCTTTCAGACTTTCTTCAGATGCTGTCTTGAGTCCTATTTTCTCCCTTCTCATCCTACTTCTACCTCATCAGTGATGCAATGGCAATCTCTCAAGTTCTCAGGTCCTGATGATCAAATATCTCATAACTCTACCAGTACTACATGTATCTGCTAGATGTACCTGTATACATTACATCTAAATATTTTATTTTTCAATTAAATGCATTGCTTTAAAAATCAATTTTACTGCATTTTCTGAAGAGAAATGCAGTAAAATTCAATATAATGGGTTCAATAGAAAATCAATCTTAAGTGACCTTTGGTTTACTCAAACTAAATACACTCTCCAACAGAAGAAGTCAGACACTTCTTTTGTCTTCAAACAGAATCCATGGTGTTATTTTGTTCACACAAGTTGTAAATAGTTTCAAGACAAAAGTGTTCCCCTCTTTTTTTCCAGCTCTACTCTTAAATACCAATACTATGCTCACATATGTAGAAGCAGTGTTGTTAGCTGAAGGCATGCCCTGTAGAAATTAAACATAGTCCAAGATCTGTGAAATGTGGCTTTGTCCTGACAGAAGCTAAATTTCATGTAACAAGTCAAAACCTTCTTGGAAAGAACTTATTTTACTGAAAATGCCTATAGCTAGATGTCCTACGTGATTTATTTCTATGACTTCAATTTTATCCTAAAGCTTCAAAAACCAAATCAACAAATAAAATATGATGGGTATAGTTTTATTTTTGTTTTCTTGTACTAAATTGATAAAACAGGGACCTACAAAAGAACAGGACATTCAGTGAATATTCAGCCACTATAACTGTCACACAAGCACAACTGATGAAAATTATTCTATAGTCACTAAATCTTCAAAGCTAAGACACAGGAAAGGAACGAATTAGGCTACACCTCCTTTATCCAGCTGACTTGGAGGATGGAGGAGAATATCTGAATAATATTCAGCTTTCTAATGACACTCCTCAGTCTCAGATTGACCCCCCTACTCCCCGTGACTCCAGTTAGGAGTGATAAATGACCTCTGTACGTAAAAGTGTCCTCAGCAATACAGGTAATATAGATACCTATAGCAAATTTAGATGCTTGCTCCGAAATATGTCCAGATGTTTTTTCAGCTTTTGCCAAATGAAATTGACCGATTTGTCAGCTGATATAAATCAATATGGTTCAACAGTCTTCAAGAAGCAGTATAGGTGGATGTGGTATGTATTGTGTCTTAATGCTGTAAACAATGTTTACTGTCTAAGACTTCTTCAGCTGTCATATGCAGTAAATATATGGCAAAAGATACATGGAAGGTTTTGGCCAAAATTATGATGATGATTAAATTTTTATTAAAAAATGGGAAATGCAATACATTCATTTATTACTTCCCCACTGGTGGAATTCACATTTCAATTCCTTCTCCCACCCCCTTTTGCTTCAAAAACTCCATCTGTTTTCATATCAAGTCCTTAAGACTTTTTGAATACCCTATGTTTTGCATCTACGTTAACACTAAGAATTCCTAAAAGGAGCTGGAGATATGCCAGTGCAAAAACATCCATTTGTTCCTTTTATTCAAAAGGAGAGAGGCAAAGATTCATCTTTTATGCAGTAGGGGTAGGTGCAAAGAAGAGGAGTATATTCCACCTCAGCACAGAACTCCATAGCATTCTTTACGGAAGTACAAACTTTTCAGTCTCTAAAAAGCAAACTATCGAGATAAAGTTAATAAATGGAACATGAGGAAAGCGGTTTCCAGAAGGGATTTTTTCCCATGCATCCTTGTGCTTCAGACCATTTTCCTTTGTTCAGAAGTGTGCCAATTTTAACTTCCACTTCTTGCAGGCAGAATTCTGTTTATAGGACCAATGTATTTACAGATATGTCTACCAATTTGTGACAGCTGACCTGTCAAGATCGGTGCCTGAGAAACTAATTTCCAGCACTGTTAAACACAATGAGTGCTGCTGTTATTTGATAAGGCCGTTAGAGTTTCATTCTTTGTAGAAATATGTACCATGTTCCTACCAGAAGTCTGAAGCCAAAGGTTACAGCACAGCCATCAGCTGACAGGAGATAAAGCGCTTTTAGAGCCGATTATGACAAACAACTGCTTGCAGGGCCAGGACTTGTAGGATGTATTTCAAAAAATCAATGGTGTCTGAAACATATATTTAAGTCTGGGTGGGGGTTCTTTTGATTTTCAAGTTACTTGGTTATGGGAGTTCAGGGTTTGAAAACAGCTAGTTCATTAAAGCTTTTCAACTTAAACCTTCTTTCTCTTTTTGAAATAGCCATATTGCTGGGAGTCCTACTGTTCTAGCCATACATCAGAAACTCAATCTTCCAAAAAAGACAAACCAGAGCAAACAACTGTGAAATTCAGACAAAAAGGTAATTTGTTGGAAAATTCTGACTTAAAACAGGATTCTGACCTTTATTAATATTTACTGCACTTTCAACCAGAACAGCAAGAAAAAGCATGGAGAGCAGAAGTCCCAACTTTAACACTGTTTTCATTGTTCGCAAGCAATGGATAGCTTCAAACACACATACTCAACACACAAGCACAGCATGGTTAGACAACCTGGGAATGTCAAATGATAATGGATGTCATCCAAAGTATGCCACACGAACCTGTGCCCAAAAAGTCCTGAAAGGTACTAACATCTATCAGGACCCTCCAAAGAAAATTTTATTTTCTTTGTAAACTTGGAGTTGCAGAGTTCCCATTGATAAATTAGAAGCAAAATTCTACAAAGCAATTTCATGGCTATGTAAATGATGTTGATGCTGGCTACCCAACACCTAACGTGAGTGATTAGTTACCCAGAGGAAATCATATTGAGACGTCATGGTAAACTCACACCAGAGAACATCAGAAACAACTCCACAAAAGTGTGAGGACCCTTATCAGCACAATGAGGCAGACAATCTTTCTTCTCAAATAAATCAAGGCTGTGTGCATTCAACCCCAATTTGCAAGATTTACTACCTCTTGCCCCTTCCTTGAAGAGATACAATTAATGATAAATTCAGTTATTTGTTATACATCTGTTTGTCTGCAAGGCCTGGATGTTCATGCTGCTCTAAGATATAATAATTACTTATTCTTTGAGTCAGAAACTTGAATTTAATTTTCCTCAACTGCTGTCAACACTCGCACCACTGGACTATGGCAAATATTTGTCTACACCCGAAACAAATGGAGATTAAAATTATTCCAAGCTACTAGAAAATACAGTTGAAAACTGACATTAGCATAAAAAGTGAATGGTTAGTATTTTTATATCACAACAGTGAAGAAGATCACCTACATTATTATAGTTTATGAGGCAGTAGTTCCTGTCCAAATAATGCATGTCATTGCTATCTAACACCATTGAGAGTGTGTCACCATCCTAAACATGATCTGCTTTTCGGGGAAAATGCAATTCCCATAAGAAATAAGATAATTTTCAGCAGATGTAATGTTTGAAAGGGCTACAATCAATCCAGAGAATGTATCTTCTATCTTACGAAAATCTGAAAAATTTTGCCTGGTGACTCCTTTGGAGCTACGGTTACACCATCCAAACATTAAATTTTGGAAGCCCTGCCTTGAAACCTGAAGAACTTCTAATAGCAAATAAATGAGAGAGAGTGTGAGGCAGGCAGTTCTCATGCTGTGAGACAGGGACACTTGTATCAACTCAGAGCACATTTTCTGTGAGTATGAAAGCTGTTCTGTGCATGGAGTTAAATAAATTATTCTATGCCACTCACAATCTGATAATGATTTCAGCCTAAAGTTGAACAGAAATGGATTTAATTTCGATGAAAACTTGTTTCTTAAACTTGAAATCAGCGTAGTGTATATGTTGTCCTTGTACCTGTTACGCATATACATGACGGGGCCTCTGAGTCCCTTTGCCAGCCCTGCGATACGGCTAAAAAATTACTGAACCACTTGACATTATTAAAGCAGATTTTAAGCAAACATGATAAACAAAAAACTGCCAAATAAACAAAATTATTAACAAGAACATGAATGCTTACAACAGACAAGTGTGAAATAAGACAGTGGCCCATTAAATAAATGGAGCAAATCGGACACTGCTGTGTTGCAGTTCTAAGGTACAAAAGGAATTCCATTTAAATAGTAAGTAAATGCTTACATTTAGGGCCACCATTCTTTTTTAAAATTCAGTATATTAAATTATATTATTGAATTAAAATGAATTATTGAATATGGAGCTTGCTTCTGAACATCCACAGTGGGTTTGGAATACCTATCTAGGGAATTTACTGTCATTCAATATAATTCACAGCAAGGTATCAGTAGGATTCACAGGTTGGATTATGTGTCATCCTCAAGAAACTGACAGGATTTCTCTTTCTACAACTGAAGTTGCCTTGAACGTACCGAAATATTTTGATTTAAAATATAGAATTGTAATTAAGAAAAATAATAATAAAAAAATGATAACATTTTGGACCATATATTAGTATAGTCCATAGTTATGTAAAACAGGATTAGAAAACTATAAAGGTGTCAATTCTCATACTTCCAAGTAAATCCAAACACTCATACAATTTATTTCTATAACAGCTACATAATTATTAGGAATATTCTAAGATTTCTACTCTGAAGCATACGCTTAAAGCTATTAGGGGTAAGATACTGGACAAAATCACCAGCTGAAGTGATTTAAGTTGTATTATGTTGTCCAGCATAATTTGACCTTGCTTGCAGTGAAATGCTGGCCTCCAGATGTTTATTCTATTCTGAAATTCTGCATTTGTTTGCATTAAAGACGTAGCTTGCTTCCAAAGATCCACACTGGGTTTGGAATACCACCAAGAATTGCAAAACATATTAAAACTATGAAACAGAGGATTTGTGAACTCAGTCTTAAATGGCAGAGAAACTCTTAGTCTTTTGGGTCAAAATTTAATCACATCCTGTTCAATGCTCAAAATGCTCAGTTTGCCACTACAGGGCCACACAAGGATTGTATCTGCATGGTAAAAGTTCAGAGGACAGGGACATCACGGAAAGCTGTTCTCTCCCATTCCTGATACTTGGGCAAATAATATCATCCATTTCCTGGGACATTCAGCTCTTCAAAGGCAATGACTTGCCAATAAAAAGTAAGAAAAAATGGAGAACTAGGGAAGGGCTGCCTCCTTTGGGGCTACCATGCTGCTGTTGTTTGTCCAACAGGACCCTGGTTTTCTGTGCAGGACACTGAAGCACATTAATGTGTCTGTTGCTGCTTTAACAGGCCTTTAAGAATGTGAGAACTTCAGGGAAAAGAATGCAGCTTATTCAAATTTTAGTGTTTTGCAAATTTACGATGCTATATAAGTGATAATAAAACAACTCTAGAGAATCACAGGAAGATGAGCATTAGGCAGAAAGACCTTATAATGAGCAAGCCATTCTGGTCAAACTTGATGGCTTTTTCAATAGCACTGCAGAATTAATAGGTAACTGAAATAGGATGACAATATACTTGTACCTGAATTTGGTTTCATACAGGGTCTTGTGAAACCTCACCTAGGACAACTTGAATTCATTTCCCAAATAATGATAATATCACAAGATTTATATGCTAGCTTCTAAGCAACAACAAAGAATGGTATATCAAGATGAGGACAGAAGTTTTGAGGTAGCTTACAGCAAATCAATATTAAGATCTTATTTACTTAATAGCTTTTTTAATGATTTGGAACATGAAATAGCAAGTGACTAAAATGTCTAAGATGCAAAGATATCTCAAAACTGGGAAGTGCTGCACATATGTCAGACTAGAGCAGTGAGAAAAATGAATGGGAAAGGCAAGAACCTAGACATGAAATAAAAATATTCATCTTGCATAACTAGAAGCAAACACTTATGAAAAGCAAAAATGAGAAACAGAGATACTTCAATTGAAGAAACAAACATGGAAATTAATGTCAAAAAGTCATGTGCGGTGAAAGTGATCTGGGTGATGAGTGTGTAATATGGTATGGCTGCAAAAGGACCAGTGTGATTTTGGACTCCGCAGGTCTTGTGCACAGAGAGCACAAAACAACACAGCTGAGAAAAATATACAGTCTTAATACTGTGTTTAGCATCTGCCTGAACAAGATTTAGGCATGCTGGAAGAAAATAAAGGGAGAACAGAACAACTGCTACTGGGGTGGAGGAGCCAGTTTACACAAGAAGGGTGAAAGACCTAAGTACACCTAATGTAATAATGACTAAGAAATGGGAAAATTAGAAAGAAAACTAGATATAAGACAACAGAACTGCTGCTACTGACTTCTAATAATCTACAGAGACACTTTCACATGAAATACAATCCATTTGCTAGAAACATTTATTCATTCTCAAAGCAGACTGTGAAATGAGAAATAGATTAAAGGGCAGAGCTTTTCCGAGTATTTCTAAACAAAACAGTTTTTCATGGGAAAGGTTCAGCACATCCAGGATAGGNAAAAAAAAAAAAAAAGCATGACAGTCTGATGGTACCTGAATTCAGTAGAGATATCAGGTCTGAACCAGGGTTTCACATAATGCTGGATACCAGCCAAAGGTGACTATGAGGCTTTTCTCATATGTGGAAAACTTCATTCAAGTTTGCTACATCTCAGGTAAGTGGATTAATCACTATCTCTAAGGCTGGTATGGGGGCATATTATCATTCACAAAGGTCAAAGGTATTGGTTTAGTCTTTATGATTAATGGCATCATTCCTGAATACTTCAAAAACTCAATTATCTTCATATCCAACAGAAAAATCCATTCCCCGCTACTGAAATGAAGCCATTCCTAGAACTCATCCAGGGAGAAACTCTGCAGAAAGTGCACAGGAGCAATTTAAGGACCCAGCCTGCAATTACTTACAATTGTGCTTTAACTTAGCAACCATGCACAATACCACTGAATCCTGAGAGTTACACTTATAGAAAGTTAATTGAGCATAGACCTAGAGTAGAAAATAAAGAAAGTTCAAGAACACCAAAAGGGGGATTTGATTAGGAAGGAGCAATTGACCTGAACTGACATATCTAAGGAAACAGATATACACCACCGCTCTTCTGAGAAGCACAGAGAGATAAACGGCAAATATCTAGGATTAAGATGCCACATGAAGACTGCCCTTGAAGTAGCATAATGCCCTTCAAACCATGTAAGGGAACTGGCTCACAGTTAAGAGAGAAGAGTAGCATTAACTGAGTCACTATCATATGGATAGTCCTGTCAAATTCTTATTGATTTAAGAAAACATAAATCTCCGATTGTGGAAACAAAATGTACTTTGACAAGAAAGTCATAGTAACAAGCAGAAAATTTATACAAATTAGAATGAATATTTCAAAATAATTCAAAGGGCTCAAACCCAATGAACATTGATAAAAATTACATTAAGACAAAATGCAAATTCGTATCAGAAACATGGTTTTTTTGCCATGTAAGATCAATCACAGTATTAAACCACTGTCATCCAGAGAGTAATTATAGTTTTGGATATAGAGTCTCTTTCTCCATATCATTTACAAGGATTTCTACAAAATAAGATTGGGAAAACCTAGAGGGGAAAAACTACAAAACCTAATCCGGAACTGTGGGGGTAGTTTAGGATGACAGATGACTACAAACAGAGGTTCTGGTAGAGGTTATTTCGGCATTACTATTCTTCATTCTCTAGAAGCCCGTGTATTTATTCAGTTCTTCCGGTACAAATTCTGCTGTTCACTATGATCAACAATTTTGATCTTATTCAGCATAACTCAGCAGTATCTTGCTCCACATTTTTTATGGTTCTTCATTGCAGAGAATATCAAATATTTTGATGTGAGAGAATGGGGTTTCCTTTATGGTTTTCATTAGCCAAAGATCAGTTCAATTAAATGTAATAGCCATATTATTAAAAGCCAACTATTTTACACATAGTAGAGGTCTGCCACATAAATGAAGATTAGATGCATTATGCCTTATACTACTAATATTAGGGAAGGTAAGATATTCTTGCACGTGCGTCTGTGTATACAGTAGCTCTCTGCAGTACTATGACAGAGGAGTCTCATGCAGAATTGAAGTGATCATTTTCTGTATCCCTACAGCTTTTAGTGACACAGTATAAGACTTCTCATACCCCTTAGGAATGGATCAGCACATACACTTTATAATGCATATATGTCACACTTGATATTAGGTTAAAGGACGTAAATTATTAATATAATCTTTTTGCTGAAATAAGATATTGTTCTGTTAATTGGCAGAACAAGACATTATTTTGCCAGCAAGTCCAAGAAGGAACAATAACATCCAATTCAGGATTGCTTCCCTTTCTGTATTATAAAAGCTGGTAAGCATCTCTAATCTCCTGTGGAAGACAGAAACACCTATGTTCTACTGCACTGAGCCTCAGCAAAGCGTGTACAGGGCAGCAAATCAGGATGAAGCAGAAAAAGGAGCTTACAGGACATGACAAGATAAATGTAACCTGTTAATATTCATTATATAAAAGTATAAATAGGCCATCTTCAGCTCTGGTAGAATAAATTGCTTCAATTAATACTAGTCTTTGAAGGAGCAGTGACTGCAACATGCTGATGTTATTAGTAGGGGACGTTGCAGCAACACAGGGACTGGAAAAGATGTAGTATTAAATGAAGCAATCATAAGAGCGATGAAAACAATATGAACAAGAATATTATCCTCTGATGGCTTCTCTGTAAAGTGCAGGCAAGTACTACTCTGTCCTAAAATTTTTGCATTTCATTTCACTAACATAAAATCAAAATGCAGCAAAAACGGTGTTGAAAATAAATTGGAGCTATTTTCTCCAAGTATCTTGAAGACTTTTCTTCTGTAAAGCAGGCAGATAACCTCCACCCTGTCCATGTGCAGCTTTGCCACTTTTCAAGGCTTTAAGATATGAACAACACAGTATAACATAGCGATGCTGTTGTTGAATCAGATGGCAGTGTTGCTATAGCAAAAGAAGTACGTGCAGCATCACAACTCTCCTAAGGACTGAATAAACTAATTGTGAGTACCTAAGATACTGCTTAGGTACTTCCCAGGGGCATTGTAAATTACCATTTGGTATGAACAAGCAGGCCTCTAAGCATAAAATTAGAACTGATCAGTAATTGTAGAAGTTAGCCCGATCCAAATATGAAGTCTGCAACAGATGTTGTGATTGACTGAAAAACCCTACTGCATGAGCTCTTTGCCACCGAGTTATCTATTTGGAAGATAAACAAACCCCTCATCTTTCTTCTGCAGTTTTAAAAGCAAACAAAATTGCTGCCCAGTGAGAGATGGTAGGTGCTGGACTCCAAGGCTACTCTGAACACTGCTGTTAAATACTGAAAGTCAGGTAGTTCAAGAGTAGCTGCTTGTGGGCAAAACCAAACCAGCTTCTCCTGCCATTTCTCATTAAGTGCAGGTAAAATGGAAACAAATCCATTTCACACGGAGAACAGATTCTTTTCAAAGCTTCCAAATGCTTTTTGGTGGGAAATTACTCCCTTTGGTGGGAGTAGAAGTACCTTTGCCATCTATGTAATAGCGAACTCAATAGCAGACTCTTTCGTAGACAAAAAAAACATATTGAAAAGTTTAATCTAACAACAAATACAAATTCGTATTGATTTTTATATAGGTTATTTGCAGTGTAATAACCAAATACCATCCTGTAGTGATGTTCTGAGACTTTTACTGGGAAAGGAGAGAAAGAGAGGATTGTGAAGCTGGGAAACTACATCTTTGCCAATTGTTCTACGTGAGAGCTCTGCACTTAACGCAATTAACTGGCACACTACAATTGCCTGGCTATGTCAAAATATCTGTTCTTTTTTGCAATTAATTACTTGATTCCTTGGATATTATATCTGAGCTGAATGCTTTTGACTTCTCACTACACATTCAAGAAGCCCATATGCATCTGCAGTTCTAGCAAATGATCTTTTCATAGTCTCACCTTTTCTGTGGTCATAGTAGAGAGGGACCACAGCATGATTTTGCCAGCTCTAGACCTTCTGAAACTTGGCCACCATGAATTCACGTTCTGATTCTGATTGATGGCACTGGGTCATTTAGAATGAAAGCAAAGTTCAGCCCACTCTTTGCTATCACCTGTCACTCTGGCACTCAATTCTGTATTGAAAAATGCTCTTCTCTCAAACATTTTAAAAGCTCCACAACTTCAAGAGTATTTTTTTGTAGAAAATTATTTTAAAAATAAAATTCTTACTAAAATTTTCAACTGCAAAATTTTGAGATTCAGTATCTTCTTACATTTTCCATTCAATTTGGATATATTGGTTATTTTATTTCATTTTTCCTACCGCTGCTATTATGTAAGTACCTCATGATATTTTGGTGGTAGTGTTCTAGAGGAAAATATATCCTATTCTCATATTAATTCAAAATTTGTGGATTTCTAGATATAATTTATAAAACAAATTTAAAACCTTAGCACAAAAAGGTCAAAGTCTTAGATGAAATGCTGATCCTTTAAAATGAACATTTTTAAAAGCAATGAATATTTTATCAGATATGCTGTCAAAAGAAGTTAATTTTATCTGGTGACATAGGTAACAACCCTAAATGCCAAAGTTTCCTTGCTGAAGGTTTTAAGTGAATTTTGACCAGATCTAGTTATCAGGACTGGAATTTAGAAACATATCTATAGAACACTAAGCATCCTGTAATAAATCTTTATCCTTGCTTCTCATAGAACATGACAATGACTTCAACAATTTGCAGACATTTTTCTGCTCAACAACAAAAAAAAAACTGAGTAAAAGAATCCGTAAACTGGTATTTGATAACAGATAATTACCTCACCAAGAAATAGAAGAACTGTAGATAGAATTAAAGAAAATACAAATTTTCTTTTGTGTAATCATATACACTTAATGGTTTTAATTAACAACAAGCTATACTGAGACATCTTTCAATAATATATTTATCCCTTTGGCTTTGTTATATACATAGAGCAGGTTTTGTAAGGCAAATAAAATCATCTTGCTCACAAAGTCAATTAGAAGAGAATATACAAACATTATATCCATAGATATATCATTTATATAAACTGTATATGGATTGCTAAGTATTCACAAGGAATATAACAATACACTTAGCTAACCTTCAAGTAATCTTCATAAAGAGACCATGGTAAGTGGTAAGCATGGAAAATACTTTTCCATGTTACTGTTTACAAACCTTTTGCTTCCAAAGTTTTTGCCCTCCTTTGTTTTTCCCCACTTCAATATGGTGGAGACTTTTTAGCTTTTTAAAAATATACTGGAAGTCTAGAAGTTCTGAGCAATTTTATAGTGACAGACAGTGCACATAGGGAATATAGGAAAGATTGCAGTAATAAATAATTTTTCCCAGCTACGCAAACTAATACGTACCAGCAAAACTCCATCACCAGAAAAGATGTGGTAATTTCAGCAAAGCAGTCAAAGGTAAGAAATGAAAGCAGGTAAGAAAGACAGCCTGTACTATCTGTAATGCTTAAAGACTCACCCTTCAGGTTCCCTACCATAGCTTTAAAGCTAACGCTGATCTCCAAGAAGCTTTATAGGAGAGCCCTAGATCATGTTTGGAAGGACCGAATAATTTAATCAGTTTATATAATTATTTCAAAGCTCATTTAATACTACACTTGGTGCTCTAATTCACGATGTTCCTGAAGTGTGGAGAAAAGCTTTTAGACAGGTCAAACCCAATCAAATTAGAAAACAAGAGATGATTGATCCAAACTTCTCAGTGGCAGGAGACACACTCTTTAGGCCCATGGTGGACCACAAACAAGTAGCAGAGTGTCTGCTGGAGAAAAGGTAGCAGCTTTATGGAAATGACCTATCAGTCACATCTCTTTTTAGACCATCCTAGCTTAAAACATTACGAAATTTGTTCCCATAGTGTAAATGGCTCTGGGTCACTGCAGGGCAAGCAATCTTTCAACGAAAAACAGCAGAGTATTTGTATCCAGCATTAGGGCTACCATCGGCAATGCTCTCAGGGGAATATGTATGCAGAAATATGGTGAAGAATTACTACAAACATATCTGAGGAGGAAAAAAACAATGTTACCTTCATTAAATCCCTTCCTTACTGCTTTAACCTCATATTTTTTCTGTTGCTATGGTGATTGTTATCCAGCCATTTATACATTTAAAAAAAAATAAAAATCAGTATTCTCTCTCATGATATTCTAAGCATGAGAAATATCTCCTTAATGCAATATAAAGACTATTTCCTCAGTGGACCCATCAGGCATTCATTTTCCTAAGGTCTTCTGAGTCCATTTAAATTTCTCTCTTCTACACATTCGTGGCAATGAATTTCAAAATATAAGCACACAGTCTCTGAAAATGTACTTTTCTTTTATTAGTTGGAAGCTAGCTACCTGCTCATTTTATTAAGTATCCTCTAGGTTTCTGTTATGAGGAAAAAATGAATAATTGTTCCCATTTCATCTTTGTTCCATAAACACATAGCCACAGTCCTCTCTTTTGTCTGCTTCCTGAGCTGAAGAATTATGGTCTCTATAGTCTGTTCATATAGAAGCAATCTGGTATCTCCAATCACCCTTTTTCCTTCTCTGCGTCTCTTTTAGTTCTTCCATATATTTTTCAGAGAGGAAAAAACCAAAACTCACACAAACCCCCAACCCTATCCAAATAACAGAGACTGGCCAAAAAGCAGCCTGTGGAAAATTGGAAAACAGTCTTTGGAAAGCCAACTTTCTGATTCAGTATTAAACCTTTATTTTAAAATGATCTTATAAGAGTTGCCTTAATAAATTACTTTTTTGTTAACGCTGCACTTCTGTATTAAAATGCAGACACAGCTGAACAAGAAAAGTGGAAAGCAAATGTCACTTGCCGATAGAAATTGAGTATATTTAGGTAAGATATACTTAGAAAATGGAAAAAGAATCTTACCTACTACATCTACAGTAAGATGTAGAGTTATTTAATTTTTATTTTTCTTGGAAAAAGAAATTTTCATTCAGCAAAAGAAAAATGATAACACGCTCCATTGTATTAGATGGAAGCTCTTCCTAAAACCCTTCCCTTGCATAAGCAAAAGGTGGCATATGCAAAGTAGAAAGCTCTGAGCTAACAATAATCTCCCTCCTCTCACTAGGCTCAGAATAAAATAAATTGTTTGTTGGCATTAGCTGCCTGCAACTCTTCATAAAGCTAAGGGGAATTTGCAGCAATTGCTGAACTTTAAGCATTTCTGTAGACTGTTTTTCCATCTGCATAAAGCACATCAGAGCTCTACAAATGTTCCAGCCAACATGGATTTTTTTTTGTAATTCACAAAATTGCCTTGCAGGTCCCAGAACTTCTGAAGGCTACAGACTTCGCTAACAAATCAAGTTAATTGAAGGAAACAAAATTAACAGACTGTTAATAATTATGTGTTGTTATCCACATCTCCATGGTACAATATTCCCAGCTGCTTTGGAGCAGGCTTAGGACAAGCACTGAGGGCTGAAAAGCCCTACAATCTGCTGGCTGCCCATCAACTTCGTAGCTCGTGATTCTTGAGTGAAAACGCATCCATTACTGAAATGGAAGGCTGCATGACAGATTTCACACTATAGCAACTACAGGAGGGACAAATAAGTACATGACATGTATCACCATCACATCAGCTCAGGTGATGCTACTAAAATGCTGCTAATTGGCACTCCAAGGGTCACAGTTAGTCAACAACCTGTGTTCAGACAGGCATACAAAGTGGACACAATCAAAGATGGAGAAGAAACTCCAATAGCTGAGGTGCTTTCAGAGTTAGCAGCTCAAACCATGAAAGCTACATCTGTTCATTGCTCAGAGGCAGAATGAGGGCTCCTACACTGAAGGCTGTCAGTCTGGTACCAGCACAAGCACTCACTCGCTTATAGAATTTGCAAAGGGAAAAGTCGTGTCTGTTTCTCATCCAAAACTTATTGAAAAGCCTGGCTATCTGGATGATTTGGGCACCTGGGTCAGAGGAACTGAATCCCAAGAGTGACAAAATGCAACTCTTCAGGTGGTCCTTTAAAAGGCAGACAGGCTAAAGACAAATCCTCCAGTGAAGGACATCGCCTTCACTCTGTAGGTGAAGGCAAATATATATTACTATATATATTATTTCACCGAGTAATATAGACTTAATCATCTAAGATCATGACTGAATTAGCTAAAAAGTTCTCCTTCAGAAATACATCCCTCCCCTAGAGCTGTCCTAAAAATGGCATTTCTTCATCTCTCCTTCAGGGAACACACAGCTGGCATTAAATATATAAATATATTATATAAATGATATATGTAGACAGGTATATGTGGATGCACAAAGAAGCCTGTGCAGTTATCCCTCTTAAGAATGTAGCTAAGTTTAAATTGCCTTTCAGCACTAAATGTCACAGTCACTGTGAAGAGCTACACCTTAAAGAAAAAAAAAAATAGATTCAATATTCTTAACTAGTTTTCATAGTCTTTTTAACCTACCTACTACTTCTTCCTTTGGGACACTTGTATCTACTTATACTGAGCCTCCTGATCTTGAAGTGAATATCAGTTAGGGGAAATATTGGACCTCTCAACAAGCAGGAGTTTGCTGTTAGTATGAATAAATCTGATGTCGCTGGCTTTCATCAGGACTTCAGTCTGCATTAGACTGGCAACGTTACAAGAGGCTGTACGTAAGCATAGAAATTCAAAAAGAACTAAGGCTTATTTGTATAATGGACCTCATATGAATATGTCACAAACTGTTGGTTAAAGAATCCCACAAGACAAAAAGACCAGCAATAACAGACACTAGAATGACATTCCTATCCTCCTAACAGCCCACCATATCAACACAGATTTCTCCACAGACACTTTAAATATCACCTAGCGGATGGTGTGAAAACTGCTGACGTTACAGCTCATGCATGATTTCACATTCAATATTCTTCAACAAAACAAATGGACACTTTTCCCATCTATGGCAGATATGGCTTAGCATCTGATAAACATTTCACTGATGGTGTAAATTACTACAGAAGGCTGGCTATTAGCATGTCGCAGGTGCATATATATTATCATACTGTTAAGGAAAATAACCAAAATGCAGAAAGGGTTTTTTCGTTTTTTTTTTTAACATTTTTTTTTCTACACTTACCTTGAAAATATAACACTGCTCTAAAGTTGACCTGGAAAACAAAATGTTCTACACTGGACGAAAACAGAGAAAACACCTTTCTCTACTTTTGTGTTTTAATCATTTCACTAGTTTTAGTGAAAAACTACTTTCAACAGAGGCACTTTGGGACAGGGAGGAATGGCAGAAGCAAAATGCAGAGCGTGTGCTGGCACCACCCCCTGCATAACTAGAAGGTATACTGTATAGAAGCACTTGTGATTCAGGGTGTTAGTAACCTCTGTGCTAGATGTAGAAAGACTAACACCAGATTCATATTTTGATCAGACTTCCCATGTAACAAAGTGGTCACATATGAAAGAAACACAGTAAAAGAAGGGGGCTGAGGGTAGGGGAAACAGGTAGTTTAGACTGGCTTTTGTGCTCTTCACAGATTCTCTATTTTTAACTTTCTTAATTGAGATGTAAAGCCGAATCAAAGTTAGCTGTGAGTACAGACCTGTTAACCTCAGCAGCTCTGGACTTGTTTTGCTAGTTCTGACCTGTGGTCCTACCCATTTCTGTTGCTTTACAGTAAACGTCTTTGTTGCAACACAAAGGCATCTACCTCTCACTGCCACCATTCCTACTTCATTACTCCTGACACTCACTACTCTAGATCTCATTAGCTTTCTCCCAAGATACTTACCCTAATGTAACATAAGCACAAAATTTCAGCTCAGGCTTACTGCACCATGTCATTCCAGCTGTGGAACTGCTTCCCCAAGCACTGGAAGTAATTTCATTTGTTTGTGTATGACTCACACAGCTTTTGTTTTTCTGAGCTTGGTCAAGCACTTTAATGCTGCCCTAAATTTGGACTGGCTGTGTTAAGGTTGTGATCTTGGTGGCTCCCGCAGTTCAGCAAGTGCCTTTGGTTCCAGCCTGTGATAGGGCTGGAACTGTAAGCAGGATCAGTGCTTGATTTTACAGTTAAAGGGTCAACAGTATTTCCATAACTAGTCCAACTCCAACGTGAAGATGGATGGAAAACAGAAGACTGAAATGTCAAGGTAGGAGCTTCGTGTTTGCATCGGTGGCTTATACTGAAAGGTAAACAGCATATAATAATGCAGTTTCTGCCCACTGAAGTATCAGAAGGAGGGACAGTTATTTTTTCACCCCTGTAACAATATGATTACTCCCGGTTTTATCACTACAGTGATACTGGAATTAATATAAATACACTAATACTACTGGAAGTCTTAAGGGGTTTTGGCAGAATTTATAAAATGGGGAGGGAAGAGTTTGTTTGTTCCATTACGCTGATGATATTGAAAAGCAAAGCGTGCCAGCAAGAATCCACCCCACACAACCCCAAACCTTTAATTAACAAAGCCTGATATTAAGTTGTACTCAATTACAACATGCATAATTTGCCACTGTGCTCCCAGAGCTAGTCCATATGCTTGTGAGGTAACTTTTCAAATCCTCTTTTGGGCACACGATGACTATCATGCAATGTGATTGTATTATAATTAAATTTGGCATAATTACTTTACAGAGTGATCAGTGACAGTCTATTGTTCAGGAAGAATTAATCCTCTGAGCTTTCCAGCATCATTTTAGTTCCTGGTTCTAAATGAGATTTCAAAGAATGTAATTTATAATAACCAAAATCCCAAATGCACACTTTAATATAGCCTTCCTTTGTTATAGCAGTTCACTAGTAAAATGCTCCTGAATATGAACACTCCCTGCATAAGGAGTTACCTATGCTGCACGGGACCACCTGAATGGGAAAGAAACCCAGCAGGAATGCTTAACAAAATCTACTTTGATGCTTTCTCCTTCTGCCTCCCTCCCAAAATATGGATGCTACAGAACCCTTTCAGGACCCATTATACCATTTAAGTATCACCCTTCCTCTAGAAGAATGCTTGCCTTTCCAGAAGCAGACCGTCTGATACATTGTACTAATTTAGGTATATTTTTGAAGGAGGCATGACATTTAGACTTGAGATAAAACTGGAACTGCTGTTATAGTNATTCTGTGATTCTGTGATTGGTTGATTTCTTCCCGAAATTGGATGTGGGGCTGAGTTTTTCCACAGAGAGAAACTCTGAGAAATCTAAGTTGGGCAGCATCAAAACATTTTGTTTAGATGTTTTCAATTCAAATAAAATGTTTTGACAATGTGGAATCCTTGGAAAAGTCTCTTCAGATCTTATCCATTCCAGTACTAAAACACATTTCCCTATTTTCTATTCACTACAATCCTAGTTTTCAATCTCTTCCTGTGTACCAGTTGCTAAAGTATATTATATATCCCAATGAATAAATTCCTACAATGCACTCCAGTCCCTCAGGATCACCATGTACAGGAAATACATATCAGAACCTGGCCCACTATACAAGACAGAAGATATTAAAACAGTTTAATACTGTGGGTTTATTTTATTATCTTGTCAAAATTAAACCCTTCAGGCCACTTATAAAATTCTAAATTTCAATTTAATAGTTTTTTCCAAAAATAAAAGCTTTCTCGTGCCATTTTATCCACCAGAAAATCATCCCAATGAACAACTGCCAACCAGCTACTCCAGCTACTACTATAGCTGACCTTTATTGGTGTGATTTTTCAAAATACTAAGTTAAAAAGCAGCTTTCATTCAGTCCACATGATTAAGTTCTCTGAACTATCAAAGCTCAGTCACTTTTAATGTCAGCAAGGTTCATCTGTGCAACTGAGGATGTCGGCCACTGAGCTTTCAAGGTGAGATTCCAGGCAAACTTCACTGTTAAGATGATCAGCACTCAATAATATAAGATATGGAAATTTAATCAAAAGTCATAGCAGAACACACTTTAGGCAAAGTCTGATGAAAGCTGCATATCTCACATTTGCCATCTAATAGGTAGAAGATGATTTTGTTTAGAAAGCATATAAATTCTTTTTTATTGGCAGAAGTAATTTAGCAAAATAAAGCAGAAGATTATAGATTTGGTGCCAAGCACTGGCAGTCATTCTGTTCATGCATCATGTATAAGGTTAGCTGGTTTATGAATTAGTTTGTGAACATTAACTGCAATGTTGCCGGCAAGTCTGATTAAAAGCTTTGAAGTCTCCAGATGCTGCAGTCATATGATTATAAGACCATTATATCTCTAATGTTAAAGAGGAAATCTATAGGCTTTATGGCTAAAGAAAAAGAGACTGACAATATTTAAGTGAAATATACTCACACCTGGACAAATTAAAAAGCCCTTATAATTTTCCTTAAAGCAATCAAGCTGATCAAAAATTATCTTCCTGTCTTTCTTTCTGCATAGAGCTATGAAGGGAAATACTTGTTGGAAAACATAAGAGGTATCAAATACATTTGCTGGGAGAAAAAGAGAGTTTTAAGTATTGGCATACAAAACAAGATTTTTGTGCGTAGTTCAGCTTAGTGTTTTCTCTAAGGTAAAGCATATGATAATGAAGAGAAGGAAATGACCAAAATTATAGGAGGAAGAGGTAGTGCCTAACAGTAGCTAAAGTTGCAATTAGTAGCTATAGTTGCAAAATCTGTGGGATACTATCTGACTTCTTGGTGAACTTACTAATGCTATCTGGGTTATCAACTTTCCCCTCAATAAAGATCTAGCCACAGCATTTCATACGTTGGAAAAAGCTCTAACCCACTTCTAAATGCGAAGAATGAAAAGATGTGAAAACTTCAGCTGCTACAAAAACCATTTACTCTTCAGGTTAAATCTCAGTTGCACACTACGTACCTTCCTCCTGCAGGTTCCCTGTAAACTTTCCATGATAATTTTAAAACCCCATATTAAAATATTCATTTTGAATATGATTAATATTAAAATCAAATAAATTTCAAGTAAAATCAAGTAAATCAAGTAAAATTTCAACTACATTTTGATCTATAAACCAACATGATAGAGGCATTCTTCTAAGACAGTGCAGATCACTAGACCTGCGTCACTTCCCAGAAGCAGGGATCAAACATTGGTCATCAAGAGAACTGAGCTAAAAGACTTGCCAGGTGAGGAGTAAAATAAAAAAAAATACAAAATTTGAAAATACAAACCCACAGTTTCTTTGAAAAGGACACTGACAAAACCTTAATACCAGTTTACTATAGAAACAACAGTGGAAAATAGCATAGCTTTTAAAACAAAAACAGGCAGAAAAGAAAGGTGACAGGAGGTCTGTGGTGACTTCATACACCTGATTATGTTACGTGGGTGATGGACATAAAAGAGAGAACATGGACATTTACATGGACACGGTTTAAATCTCAAAAGAGGGTTTGAATGGGACAGAGGGTTGAGAGGAAGAGGAGGGAATGCTCAGGAAAATCATAAGCAAGAACGTCAATAGGTGAGAGGAAGATGGACAAATGGAGAGAAAAGAAGCACTAAGGACTGAGTAGAAAATGCCACTAATTCAACACATCTCATTTAAATAAATGTTAGAAGGCAGGTTTTCTGACTCAGTTGGGTTCTTCCTTGGTATAGGATTAAGTCCTTTCTGAGACAAAGAGCAGCACAGCCAATCAGTCTTTTTTCTGCTAACTTAATCCCAGTTTATTTTTGATTTTGGATCAGAATCAGGCACACGTAACCTATCTAGCAGACATGCTGCATTCAAACTCTCTGCTCAAGCACATCAGAAGAAAGTTACACGGTATCAGCAGTGTTTGAATTTCAAGACATTTCAAGACAGGATGGATGCAGATATGAAAAAAACACTTGTTAAGAGACAATGATAAGGTTTTCAGAGGCAACATAATATGATTCAGACAATGAAATATTTCAGTAGAACACTGATATTCTCCTACACATCCATCATTTATTAGCATAATGCCCGAAGTAACATAATTGCACGAATATAAACAGTTAATATAGTAGGTCACTTTTTGATATGAAAATACAACTATTTGCCACTCATCCTTGTTTTTTTTAATTAAGTTATTCCAAACTCTGCTCTCCCCTTTTCAGTTGCTTCTGTATCTTCCTTCACACTGTTCTCTCATTATTCCTCAAGTTTATCAGACTATTTAGTCCGTATTTAAATAAACTTCTGTTGTGCTCCTGTTGTCAAGTACGTTTATGTTTTGAGCAGTTACATATAAGACACACATCACCAAGCATATTACGACCTGGCCTCTGTATGTATGAAAGCAAGATATTCAAGGCAGATATAGCACATACAAAAATGACTGTCAAACGCATATAATAATGCAAAATTTTGAAAGAGGATATAAAACACCACCAAGGTTATGCACCAGCTTTTCACTTCTTGCATTTCAGAATTACATTTACATTTTAAAACACGGAATTAGAGACATACATCAGGTCTGGGGAATAAGAAGTCTTGGTAAACACTTTTTTTTTTTTTTCTCCATGATTTAGGT
Organism: Nycticryphes semicollaris; assembly: GCA_013400055.1. Classification (NCBI taxonomy): domain Eukaryota; kingdom Metazoa; phylum Chordata; class Aves; order Charadriiformes; family Rostratulidae; genus Nycticryphes; species Nycticryphes semicollaris. The sequence continues at coordinate 484,170 of VXBJ01006369.1, read as the reverse complement.
ACAGATATTTGGCACTCTCACTATTTTGCCTCAGATTGCTCTGTCACAATGAAAAGGAAAAAAAGTTAAATGAATTATTTCAACACTCTGAATTAAAAACAGAAATTCAAAGAAGACTTCTACTAAACCCAAGGTCCAAGCTTATTTTTGAGCCCCAAGTACTCTTCAGAAGTTCATTCATTCAGGTTTTCAGTCTCACAATAGTACAAAGAATACCTATTTTTGAAACAAGGCTTTCTTTTTAGTAAGGTGAAAAATACCAGATAAATAAATGCATTTGGATATTAATGGATACTTCCCTGTATTGCTAGGTTTGAACTGGACTCTTAGATGAAAAATAAGAATCCCAAGAAAGGCAAATCAGAAGCAACTGAAATCCAAAACCTTTTTTTTTTCATAACAGAGACTAATCATTTAAGTCAGCTCCAAAATCTGGCAATGGAACTATTAGACTTGATTTTAAGAGATCACTATGACTGCCCCACTTTGGATTCCTGTACTACAAGGACTGAAGATAAACACTTAGGACTCTAATAAATTGATGGCATGACTATTAGACATCTAACTGAAATATTAACTCATGGATGTTCCATATGTGTACAAATAAGTTATCCAAGTGTTAGTTATCCTCATGTTGAAAAAACATAAAGGAGACTCATACACTTTGTTCCTCTCTAACAAGCAGAAGCCAGAAGAGGTTTGGGGCTTATAGATTTGCTTTGTGGGGTTTTCCTCTTTTTCATCAGAGATACATCAAACCCCCAAAAGTGACACTTCTGATCTCAAACAGGATACTAACCAGATTAAACATTAACAGAATTATGCAAATCACTTTTAAAATTAGTCTACAGAGTAAATAAGAATGTTATGCCAGGTTTTTCAATACTTGTTGAAAAAACATGATAAAAAACTTGATTTCCATATGTTTTGATCCTAGTTTCTTGCCCAACAGGGAACTTTGAAGTATAGAAACAGTAAAAGAAAAGAATGATAGAAAATCCACCTATCAAAGCTAGCCTGATAGCATGGAACATGCCTTCAGCTGTCTTGACTCTTTTCTAGATCAGAGAGAAGACTACAAATATACTAACAATACTCAAACCCACAGTAGTCATACACAGCAGTAACTAACCACATTACTTATACGACCTTATCTTCCCAAATTTGGAAGTGCAGCTGTTCAGGGCTCCAATATAAATTCTAGAATATAGAATAATTATTATCGCTGTGGTGTTGATAATATTCATCAAACTAACCTGGACATTAACAAAACGCAATACATTTACTGGTTAAGCAACTGACCCCATGATACCCTTTCACTGTTGTTAAAGTAACAGGTGACAGGAGAACAGCAACGAGAGAATACAGATCCTTTAATTTTAACCACAAAACTTCCAACAGCACAAATGGCAGCTATTCTTGTGCAATGAAAGAAAAACTCTTATTAATAATTTCAGTCTTTTCATACTCAACCTACTAATTTTTAACACATTTCCTAAGAACATATTTCTCCTTTATTACAGTTCTTGATTTAACCCAAAGTTAGTATCTTGTTTCAAAGATGTTGGACCATTCTACCTCATACTGGCAAAAAGCTTTTAAACAATCATCAATTCAGTACAACATCTACTCTGCTATTACCACAGAAAAGTGTTACTGTTCAAGAATATTTCCTCTGGATCATAATTATAATAAGAATAGGTTGCTGAGGGCATAATGCAGCAAAGTCCTGAAGTTGAAAGATTGTCTAAAGCCTTATAGAGGTAGATGTCTGCTATTTTATTTCTAAAAAACACATCCAAAGTTTATAACATGTCTGAATGTTTTAATGGTATGCATTTTTTTCTTGTTTAGAAGAAAAAAGAACCACATGCAGTTTAGAATTTCATCAGTCAGAATAATCATTGTGTTATAGTGATTTTCATCCTAAAGGGCCCTAAATCTCTTTTCCACATGTATTCAGTCATTTTTATGGTGAAATGTAACAACTGTTTCACAATGTTTCACAATGCCAACAGTTTAAAATGTGCCAGGTAAAGCATTTCAAAGTACATTAAAGTTGGAGAAGGGGAGAAATCAAGGGAGTTTCCAAGGGAAAGGATACCAGCAGCTTATATTTATCTCAGTAGAAGTTAGTTTACATCATGCCTTAACTAACATAGCTAAGAATCTGCTTCAAACGCAGAGAAACAACACTACTGAAAATAAACTTCAAGAAGAAACTAGCTAGGGACAAATGGGCTAATTTGCACTGTCATATAAGCAAGTTAAGCAAAAGGTTATGGTCTAGATTATATGTGTAAAGGAAACATTGGCTAGGATAGGAAAGGGACAGTGCAGAATTATCCTCATGCCTTGTCTTAGAGGGTATGTGTACAAAGCACAGTGGCACAAGCCCTCACCTTGGGACAGATCCAATCTTGTAACAAGGCAGCAACCTGGCATCATCCTCCGGTGGCACACACCAGGCTGACCCCAGAGGGTCAGTCATGTTGTGATCAGATCCAAATTCATCTGGACTTCATTCATTTGATTTTGGTCACCTCAAAGTCACCTGATTTTCACAAGAAGCCAGACAGCTGCTTTTCTTGATTTTCCTTCCCCTTCCCACCCACATATTCTCCAGATATATCCCTTAAAACCGGCATAATAAAAAAACCAATATGCCCTACTGACACTGGTTTAAAGCATTTTGATTATTTGACAGATAAGGCAGTTTCTATGAACTTGTATCCTGGTCCCCTATATTGAACTAATAATTTAAATCAAATAAGCTAATATATATAAGTCACTATCCTCCAAACAGAGGTAGCAACTACCTAGCTGGCAGGTGTTCAGGTAGATCACATCTTCTGTAATTGCAAAGAACTGGATTATTTTTTTTAAAGCACATTACTACAAAAGAGGAAGAGTTTTTTTTTTTATTTTAAGTGATAAATTGACAAAGAGCGCAGTGATGCCAAACGCCTACTGCCACTTGGAGGCAGTTGCTGTGGTTTGAGTTGACACACCTGAGATCAGTGTGACTATGCACTTTGTTCTCCATCTAGTTCTTCAGGAAGGAAATCCCTGTTCACTCTATATAGAAGACTGGTTCAGAAAATTAACCTTTTTGTATTATTAGTGAATTCTTTTTGAACAATTTCACATATTTTTTTTTTGCTATTCTGCAATCAGTCGCTCACCGGCAGCATCCTCACTAGCTAAGATAGGTACCCACAGCTGGGTCACAGACTGCTTAATTGCGTGTGAACCTTTGAAGAACACCCTACACCTCGCTAACTTTGATGCCGCTGCTTATGCAGCATCACAGTACTGCACACACTGCATAACTTTACTGACCAAGCAAGGGTATTCTCCCGCTGTTCAGGATATCTGTGCTAACAACCTTGAACACATATCCTTTCTGAAAAGTTGTGACCGGCTGTAAATAGTATTTTGGAGTCCTATCACGTGTGCTGTAACTAACAGAACACAATAGTTTTGATAAACCTATGTATAAAACGCTTATCATTAGATATTCTTCTATTCATTGCAAATTAACTTATTTTCTTTGACCATCAGAGAATATAAAAATCCATTCAAAACCCATTTCCAAGACAGCCTCATTTCTTTCAAAGGAAAAATAAAGATCTGCAGATGTACAAAGGTCTCTATATGAAGGTAATAGGGAGACAGTATTTCTATGGAGACAAAACAGTAACAGTAGCAAGAAAAACAACAAAATCCAGGTAGCTAGAAATCAATACTTTAGTCTTTATAAAGGAAAAGTAAAAAAGAAGGTTGAGCCTTCTGTTTCAGTTAATTAAAAGAAATGCCAAATGAGAGTAAATTTTAATAAAGTAGGCTTTATAAATTGGAATCACAGACACATTCATGAATAGAAAATACATGCCTTTAATAATCTCTCAACTCAGGCATAGATATGTCTAGTAACGACACACAGCCAAATCAAAGGTATTTAGGATGGTGGCAAAGAGAGGCAACAAGCAGAGAAAACCAAGATTGAGGACCATTATATGTTTTGCATGTTTAGCTACATTATCTTACATGTGGTCCTTTCTGCAAAGAGGACCCCCACTTTCACTGGTTGTACTCACTGTCTGCCAGTTGCCACAGAAGGAGTAATTGCTTATTAATTGTGAAACCAGGGTAATGTTTAGGTAGGCTTTCAAGACCGAGTTCCTCATCTTTTACGAAAGCAGCTAATGCTTGTATATACATACATACAAAAAAAATACCTACATAGAATTAATGCATGAAACCAAAAATCAAACTATTAAAATCAAAGGAAAAAATATTTCTTAATGTTCTGAAATATGGAGAGAAAAGATGACCTAGACTGCAAAATATCTCTTAGTCTTTGAAACACATTTATTATTTTGAAAAAAATTACATCTAATTTAAATAAAACTATCTTGCATTTTTATTTATACCCAAATTTGCCCTCTTTCTATCTCTTTCTGAACTGTTACCAGAAAACCAGTTACCGATTTTTTGGCATTGCCCAAAAATATCCATCAAATGCTCATTAGCTGCTAAGTGATACAGTAGCTTCCAATTTCATGTATTAGAGGAAAGTGAAGCATCCCAGATGTCACCACTTCTGTGGTATTTTCCAGCCTGTTTGCGGATGTGAGCATGTTGCCCATCCTTTGAGCAGATGTCAGGTTGCTCTCCCTGTGCAGTGACCAGACCAGGTGTCACACAGGCATGCCACCTTGATGGGCACTGAAGCTCAGATCCTCTGCTGAGAGGAAGAGCAAGAACTGAGCACCATCTGCACTCAGACCAGGCAGCTGGGAGAAGCCCAGAGCACTAGAAGGGAGACCACATTACTGTCTTAATGTTCTGTGGAGAAAATAAGGAAGGGCTTTTTCCTCACAGCAATGTTAATGTAAGTCCTAATGTAGAGCCTGGAAAGTGTAATTGTATTTCTAACTTGTAATCAGCTCAAGAAAGTACAGATATTGTCTGTCAGGTTTATTGATGATTATTATCTGTAATTTTTTTCTGGTTTTCTCACATCCCTGTATTTCCACTGTGCATGTTTTGTTTCTCAAACCCCATATTTTTGACAGCATTAGTCAGCACATCAAAGTAAAATAATGAATCTTATTGTTATGGTTTTTTTCCATCTCTAAAAGCATCCCTATAAAGTGCTCAGAATGCCCCGAGAAAAATTGCTTTTTCTTGACTTGTGTTTTTTCTTAAGCAACTGACAAGAAAAGCAGATTCCAATATGCCACAGAGGAAATTAAGATAGAGTGAAATCTATTTATGTATGTATGCATGTATATGAGTTTGCATATTTTAGAATCTTTCCCACAATTTAAAGACTCAGCATTTCTATGTAAATGGTTTACAGCAATAAACAAAAGAACATCTAGATTTGCAACTCAGCATACTGAGACATAGAAAGTCTGAGATACCCAAGCCCAGGCATACTTCAGAACAAATATGCATCAGGAAGGCAACAGAACTAGGCCTGATGTGGATTTCAGTAGAGTTGCTGTCAATCAAACTAGTATTTAATTCAACAGACTTTGTCAGCTTGCTTAAGTTACAGGCCAGCTGGAGGTCCCTTCCTCATTAATCACAGCACCCTCAGGTTTCTGGATTACTGAAATTAGCTGCCGGTGCACTCTCCCACAGAGCATTGTTCTGCTGCCTGGGTCTATGCCCCATTTAATTTGGCATTTAGAGACGTCTATGAAAACTAAATAGATTCTGTAACTAAGATAGATCAAACTAACAGACATCACAATTTCTATTCTGGAATCCACTGCTAATGTTTCTTTTTGGTGATAGGAAGCATGGGGAAAATCACAGGATCTGAAACAGTGACGGGATCATAGCTGTCACAAACACACAGATGGGTTTGGGTTTAAGGTGTGCTAATTTCTAATGGAGAGGAAGGAGGAAAGAAAACAATCACTTCCTTTGCTCATTGATCTGGAGCAACTGATGCAAGGAAATTTGCTTCCTGGTTTTATTAGGATAAAATAGTATACGGGCAGTTCTAGCTCAATCCATAAATGCAGTGAACTCCTATGACACTTCACAGCCAGGCTGTGCTATAAAGAATGTATAGAATAAAATAAATTTGCAGTTAATGCATTGTTTCTTGAACAAGGCAAAAAGCAATTAGACAAGATCACAAGCATGCAATTAATGCCAATAAGAAAAAGAAGACTGCTACTTTGTGCTAGGCAGCACTAACAGACTTCAACTTAATGTGCTTCACGTACATCAGAGAGGAATGTCCAACCTCACTCTCTCCACCAATAGTGACCCTTTCCAAATAGAAAGCACCCCTTAAGAAGAAAGTTAGTTATTTTCCAAAGCAGAGTCCTTCTGTAGCAGACCCACAGGTTTTAGTGGTGGTGGCTCTAACTTTTCAGATGACTCATCTGTCAGATAATAATTACTCTCATATCCTCATCAGACTGTCTAGTACTGAACTATGTTATACTCAACAAATCCAGCTTAACAATCATATCAAATCAGCAATGCGGAGACAACGTGCTTTGCTGGGATGTTGAGTGTCCCTGCCCCCAAGTCTGGTTCAGTAACGTACCACCTTGAAGCACAAAGGAGGGTGCTACAGAGATGTTGTGCCTGCAGCATGCTTGTTAAAACAGCGCACTAATACTGCAATAAAATCTTTCTTGTGAACCTGAAAAATCATAATAAATTACACTGAAAACCTAATGTAATTGCAATAATTGTTTTAAAGCCAAAACTACTTAATGCCTTAAATTTTTTTATTAATTCTGAAAAATGCCTTCCTAGTCTAATCTGAACTCCTTTCCTTATGAAATCTGACTCTCAACAAAAGCTGAATATATTAACAAAAGGCAATCCAATCCGTATTTTCTGTTTCTTCTTCTTCACTGGCTACAACAAATGACCGGTTTGCACTGCATCTTGGGAATGGAAGAAATAAAGAAAGATTATGGTATACAGATAATTAAAATGATTCAACAGGAGTCATCTTGGATATAGTGTTACGAAGGTGGTAAGTCATGGCTGATGTAGTAGAATTGATAATGCATAGAAGTCTTGTAATACCCATAGGCAAAATCTACAGAAATACACTACATAAATAATGAAAACATATGAAAATTTCTCACTTTCTTCTGAGGCTTAACACTAGGCATTTCTTTACAATTTTTTTCATTACTTTTTTTATTAAATCAAACCATAGTTAAAATAACATAGTTATAAATAATGGAAAAATTCATCTGTCTTAGTTTAAATCTGCCATCGATATTCAAAATAGAAACAGAGAGGAACCCAACAGTGATTTGAATTCTACTCCATGATATTGATTTGTGGAATGGATGGCATTTACTTAAATTTCTCAGTTCACAACTGTATGTTGTATTCTATTAAATGTTGTGATTAGGCAGCACAGAGGAAGGCACCAATATTTCAGAGCCAAATTGCACGCAATATCAGACCATATTGCTTGCAGAAATAGGAGAGACATCATGGCCTCCGTGGAGGCAAATGACCATCCTCATCAAAGAGAAGCTTCTGGGATGCACAATGTAATACACAAGTAGGGACCATGTAAGCTGGGGACGAAACTGAGGGACGAGTGAGAGGAAGAGAAGCAAACTCAGAGAGCAAGCTCCTCTCACCAGAGTCATCTTGAGATGCAGAGAAGATTGGACATTTTGTCACTAAAATGTCCTGTAGTGAGAGCCACACTAGAGCAGCAGGCTCCGTGGTCTGTATCCTAGATTCAGACTCCTTCTTTCAGTTTAAGCCAGCTCAGCCAGCAAATCTGTGTTTTACACTTCACTGGTTACTGTCTTCTTATTTGTGTTCAAATAAAAAAAAAGAGGTCTAGACACTGAATGTCCTTACCGTGAGTCTATCGAGGAAAATTCCTCCTCTGAACACTCAGACACCAGTCAGAGTTAATGAAACAACAAAATCTCAGTGCTCTTCCCTCATGCTCATAAAGTAAAAGAAATCTGGGTTTCTTTTTGCTCTCACTTAGTCTAATAAGAACATATTGTAACAACACTTACTTCTCTTAATTTCTGGTGAAATCACCTTGCAATAAGGTTCTAAAAACCTACCAAGAATGCTTCACTCCAAATTCTTTACTTTAAAACTTAGGAAAGAAGAAAGAAAAAAAGCAGACAAAACTTCAGATGCAAATCCAGAAGTGAGCTGTCTCCCTCCTCGAGTTTGAACCATAAGCATGTTTGCGTTTGTTATATGTAACCTGAAAAACATTCCTGATCCGCAGAACTATTCATCCCTATTTTAGGACAAAACTATTCATGCCTATACCTTACCCTTCTAGTGCCGAAGTGCCACCAGTCAATGTTCTCAAAACTTAGATTTTCATAGCACTTCTCTGTCAGAATGGCAAAACTACAAGAGCAGGTTTCCGAACACACAGCCACCTGGTTTATATATTACAAAATAATAATATAGTTAACTATCTGAGCAACTCTTGGTATAACAAAACCATAGCCTCCAGGTGCTCCTGAAATGTGAATAGCTACAGTGGCTTTGTAGATTGGTATTGAATGGGATCTTGAATGAGAGTAGAGGGAATGAGAGAGAGCTCAGTTTAGATTCAATGCAGCTCAGACAGCAATCTTGCAAAGCATCTACTAACTTATGACTTGCTGTAGTATTAATCTTATGGCAGAATAAATTGCACATAAAGCTTTAAGAAAATTATAGGTGGTGCTAGAACTACTCAAACTGAAATGTTCTCATAGTATTAAATATCACCCATGCTTCTAGTTACTGGATATTAGCTTTTTTTT